>VHZZ01005717.1:47175-67709 GCA_009801015.1 Silene noctiflora
GTTACCTTTTGTCTAGGGATTAGGGGAGTCATGCATTAGTTATTGTTTAATCTTGTTAAATTAGAATATTATAATGTTGCATATTTGTTTCTACAYATGTTTGCATTGTATTTGTTAGTCTTAGATTATTGATCACAATATTTGGTTAAATGTGTTAATTCATTCTTTAAGTCGAGAGGCACGGATTTGAATTAGACTAAGCGTTGTGTAGTAGACCGATCTAGCCATAGCGAGAGCTCGTTAGAACATTTTCTAAGGTCGACAATAATATCGAGAGGTGGTTGTCAATAGACCTAATCATTTATCTTCATTATGCATTTCTAGTTTAGCATGAACCATATTACTTTGCATGTGTGACCCGACACCCCTAGRCTCCTTTAATTATTATTGTTAATTTTACATCATTTTATTTACGTTGCATTCACCCAAACTCAAACAAAAAAGTAACCCGATCTTGATAGAAACCTAACCATAGCATTTCGTAAAGTAACTCCTGTTTCTCTGTGATTCGGTCCCTACCTTACTATATTCATTTGTTAGCCAAGTCTAGGATAATTTATCTTTGCTAGGTGTGCGATCACCTAGTCAGGCATCTTATGACGGATGAGACCAGCCTGATGGTGCGAGTCCTTAAGAGTAAGTACTTCAGTTCTTGTTCGTTTTTGGAATCGAGCCTTGGGTCAAACTCAAGCTATACCTGGAAGAGCATATGGGAGTCAAAGGATGTTGTTAAAATGGGGGTGAGAAGGCGGAATGGGGATGGTCAGTCGACGAAAGTACGGTTGGACCCATGGATACCGAAAACTCAAACCCATCGTATCTTATACCCACGATTGGAAAATGATGCCAATATGTTAGTGTCGCAACTGATGAATGAGGACGGGGACGGATGGAATGATTATCTTGTTGAGTCGATTTTTCTCCCGTTTGAGAAGAAGCGCATCTTGAATATCCGGCTAAGTAGTAATCGATCAGACGATATATGGTGCTGGGATTTTGAGAAAGACGACACATATTCGGTGCGATCGGCCTATAAGCTATTAAATGGGGATGCTATTGAGGCTGAGCAGTCGGAGATCGCTCGGGACAAATGGGTTTGGGGGGGAAATTTGGAAGGCAGACGTTTTACCTCGCATTAAGGTATTTATGTGGCAATTGTGTCATGATGCCCTACCCACGAAAGCTAACATTGTGAGACGTATTGGAGGCGATGATATGTGTGCCCTTTTTGTTTGAGTAATGTGGAGACGAGTCTCCATTTTGCTCGGGATTGCGGGTGGGGGATGAGTTTTGGGAGGACTGGGGCTTTCGGAAGTTGATGACCATAGGGTTGTGTGGGTGGGGGAGTGGGTGGAGGGTGTGATGAAGGAGTTGGGGGAGGAGGTGGTCAAGGTGTTCATGGTTGGTTATTGGGCGCTGTGGGAACGACGCAATATGGTTGTTTTTTAGGGAGAACAGAGGGACGTGTCGAAGGCCATTAAAAGGGTAGGGATTTAATGGAGGAGATGCGAGGGGATGATGAGGGGTAGTGGAAGGGCGATGATAAGGGGAAGGGCAAGCTGATGGGAGGAGAGGATAAAGGAGGGAGATTGCGACGTGAGCAGGTGGATAACAGGGGGAGGAGGCGAAGTGGAGAGGGGGAGGATGAGGGCAATAGTAGTGAGGAAGTGGTGGGTGAGGGGGCTCGGTGGCGTGAACCGGATGAGGGGACTCTCAAAGTAAACCTGGATGTGGTCGTGGTGGAAGGCGTAGGGATTGGATGTGGAGTTGTTTGCAGAGATGGGACAGGACTGTTCTGTGGGCAGCAACGACGCAGCGCATGGTCGAATGGGACGTGAAGATGGCTGAGGCGGAAGCGGTTCTCATCGGACTCCAAGAAGCGAGGATGGTAGGCCACTCTAAAGTGATCATTGAAAGTGATTGTTTAGGAGTTATTGAGGACTTAAAGCAACGTAAGACGGGAAGAGACAATATTAGCTTGATTTATGAGGATATTTTAGTACTCTATAGTTTTTTTTTTTTTTGTTAACTTTAGTTTTGTGCATAGAAGTGGTAATAAGGTTGTGCACGCTCTTGCTCATACGAGTCCTTGTCATCGTGGTAGGCGTAGATGGATCGAGGATCTTCCCCTAAACATTGCTAATGTTGCTTTGGTCGACATCGATTTAATGCATTAGACCATCCATGGGTAATTTCAAAAAAAAAAAAGGTTTTTGGGTAAATGATTAAAAGTTCTCCGAAGTTTAAAAGTTTTCTTATTGATGCTAATGCCAAATAAAAACAATAAATAGTTCAAATATGAACATAAATTGAAAATCTACATGATCATTTTCCTTCATGATACTCTCTTCTTCACCATAAACTCTTCAATCCCGAGGAATCTCATGCTATGTTCAATCACTATCAACCAAGATTCTTGGGTCTCCCTCCACTCCTTTCAACCTTTTCGATCTGTTCCCCAAGTTTCGAGCCTCATAACAACCTTTTCCGTTCCTCAAGTTTCAAGCCTCCTACCTAGTGCATCCATAGGTCTCCCTCACATGGTCGAACCATCTTTAACCGATTCTCCATCATTTTATCCTCTATTGGCGCCACTTTCACCTTCTCCCAAATCACTTCATTTTTTTAGTTGATATTTCATCGTATGGCAGCACCGTTTATAAAATTTACGCTTTAGTCTATAAGGCACACCGATTACCATATTATATCTTGTATAGTTTGTAGAAATTACTGATTAAAAAATTGAAATGGTTTATTATAAGTGAAGTCGAGGTAAATAGTACTCCTCCGTTCCGGTCTTTTGTTTACCTATTTCATTTTAGGGTGTCCTAGTTGATTGTTTACCTTTCTATTTCTTACCTTTCTATTTTGAGAAGCTTTTTATGAACAATTTGATATTTTCACTCAATTTGGTCCATTTGTCATCAGATAATTTGCCATCTCATTTTTCCTTGGTTTTTGTGCCAAAACTAAAGGTAAACAAATGACCGGGACGGAGTGAGTAGTCATATTATTATGCTGAAACGGACAAAGTTCACTAGACTGTGGTTCTCAATCTCCCTCTGAAAGGACAAACCTCAAGGAATAATGTGTGCCTAATTAGTTGAGCAAAATCAAAAAATCTCAATGATTTAGTAAGTAAAGTCAGCCGCCCAAAATTCAATGTTACCAACCAAATCAGTTGCAAAAAATATTCATAAACAATGTTCCATATTCTCTTTAAGCCCCAATTTTCCAGCATCTAATTGCCAGTTAACAACTGTAATAATGTAAATCCCAATAATATAATCACATACTGAATTTCACAAAGAACAAATAGGTTAGTCGATAAAGAAACACCAACTACCATCTCATGCAAAATAATGAATATATAAAGAGTCTGTGATATAACACAAACGAGCACTTCAAGCTTTACTAGAACTCGACAGTTCCGATCATCTCCGTAATTCACAGCAAAAAAAAAAAAAATAATGGGAAATGCAGCATTTTGCACTCCGGTGATGAATAGTAGTAACTTGGCAACCAAGGTGCTAACCTGGGAAGGAAATTTAGAAATCCACTCGACACCGGTTAAAGCAGTCGAGTTAATGCTCGACAATCCGGGTAAATTTGTGTGCCATTCTAATGCCCTCCATGTGGGCCATCGTATCTCAGGCCTGTTAGCTGATGACGAGTTAGAGGGCCGGCAGCTCTATTTCCTTCTTCCGATGGGAATGCTCTACTCTATACTTACACAAGAGGAGGTTAGCCATCTTAATTACAAGGCATACAAGGTATCAAAGAACGGCGGTTTTCACAACTTGGGGAAGATTTTTCCAGTATTTGGTGATTCTTGCTTGTTTCCTTCAGAGACGAAAAAGGTGGAATCAGACAGACAAGCCCAGATAATAGGCTCGGAAACATGTCATAGCATGTCGAGTCACAGATCATGGAGACCTGCGTTAGAGACCATAGTTGAAGCTAGCTAGCACAGTAGCACGTCATCTGACCACGACACACTTTCGTTTTTCCAATCTTCGTTATGTTTCTCTTGTTTGTGCAGTTGTAGAGTTGTAGTACACAATAAGGTGGCAGTTTAACAAAAGCTAGATAATGTACAAATGTACAATGATTGAAATAAGCATAAACTATCTAACCATTTCTCATGAGAAGACAACTAGTACTCAATAAAAATGCAGTTTAACATAACATTACTAATTAACAAGATTTACAAGATGCCAAGCATTCAACAGCTTAGCTGCGAAAATGTTCTAGTTGCCACTGTGCATCAACACTAATTGAGCCTCAAAGATACTATACATACTAAATCTAACGCGCGTTGTCAGACGATCAAATACAGGGATGCCATGCAATGGAAACTCACCAGCCGCGTACCCCCACATCAGTCATGATTCTTAGTAACACTTCTCTGTGAATTTTCTGGTAGATGATACCTAGAAAGGAAATACGCACTCTGATTCTTCTGCAAGAACCTGACAAAGCAATATATTAGTGAAACTTCCGAAAAATAACGGATCGCTTCAATCAGAAATTAGCATAGCACAGAAAGAAGTAGATAGAATAAAGATTCTATTAGAGCGCAAACACAGAAATGTCAGGCACCAAAATCGTAAACCGGGAAGAAAAACATTATTTGGCCGATCACTGCAATTTCTTTTCTATTAAACACGACAAATAATTTTTCAAGAGGAAGTGTGTAATATTTGAGACCTATGTCACTGTACTTGTAAAAAAAATTGCTATCAGATACCCAATGCTGAGGAAATATATACAAAGGGTACACAGATAAAAAATACAGAGAATGAAGAAAGCTGCCAACCAAAATCTTTTATTTTGTTAAAAATGCAGGGGAGAACAACTGGCAAACCCCCTAAAGGAGTTACCAGGGAATGAAAAAATCACAACCCAAAAGTCAAAGTTGAGAAGCGTTGCTCTGCAGCCTAAACAGTTCTGCTCGCAAGCATCTGTATTTCTATTAATTTTGAGATTTGATATCTTCAATTGAATATAATTGGCAGTTCACTTGGTCTACCAATGGTCAACACTCTACACTCTAAAAGTGAACTTCAAAGGCCTCTTAAAGACTGGATCAGTGTGTTACTTTCAGCCTGAATCCGGCAACATTTCTTTGTTCTCATTAATAAGGCAACTACCAAGTCGTTTCTTCAATAAGGAGTTTAACTTAAGGCAGGGAGCGGTAATGTATCTGTTCTTATTCTAGTTAGCGATCTAGACAGCTGCTGTATATGCACAATAGAGATGGTCAGATAGAAATATAGGAGCTATAGTGGGTTTAAAATGCATAAAGAACTTGTTCACATCTGAAAAGAAAACAAAAAAAACATGGCTGACAGCACCATGTTTTTGTTTTCGACATAACAAGTGTCTATTGACCCCTAGGAATAAAGATTAACTTGGTTAAGTTTGGAACCAATGGAATTCGTGTGAAACGAGGTTTTGTAGATGAACAGGCATACACAACTTATCGTACAGTATTCATTTCTTCTGACTAATCTATGATTACCTTTGAGATATAGATCCCATTAGTGCCACATAACCAACGGGACATTGGAGGTTCAAGGAGAATGGTAGGGTTTTACCATCTGTTATTGAGGGTCTCTCAAGTAACACTTGTAGATTAAGGAGAAAGATAGGTTGTCAGTCTTGTCACTACTTCGGATTCCCTTGGAATGAGGATACTATTTATGGGGTAATACAGGCTAAAACAAAAGGAAAAAGGTGAGATGTGCTAAAGGGAGGCAGGAGATGACGGGAAAATCTACTCCCATTAGCGTGGAGATTTATAAGTCTTATTAATTACGACCTTTACATTACTACCCACTCTCCTCCCTTTACATTACCCTATGGTGGGAAACTACTTCCTCCTTTCAAAAGTTAATTACTTCACACTCCCACTCTCCTCCCTTCACTCCTTCCAGCACCATTATCACCTCATTCTTCCCACTGTTCTGAGCTAGTTCTATTACTTTCATAACAATCAACCTCATTCCAATAATCCAATGTCATTGCTTAAATTGAATTTATGGGTCAATGGGTGATTAACAACTTTGCATGATCTTTTCTAGAGGAAGCTTCACGCTGTTGTAGGCTTGGTTCTTGCTAGCCAAGAGGTCAAGCTGAAGCTTCTACTACAACACTTCAACGGTAGGGACACGAGTATTGGACATGACTATTTCAGCCAGTAAAGAGCATCAGAGTCATAATTTAGACTTTAGAGTGCTTAATCTAATGTATAAAAAATACAAATGCAGACAAAAAAACTTAAGAACTCCTATAATAACACATGCCAATTGGGCCTTAGCATGATGCATAACAAACTTGAAAACCAGATTTTTTGTTTCGGAAATATGTCCATACTTGAGAAAGTCTTGTAAAATGATCTGCAACTCCCTTCGTGTCTTCTCCTCCATGTCAAGCTCATACAGTAATGCTGGCAATTTCACTGTTGTGACACGGGAATTATGAAATGGATGGAGTACAATAAAAAGGCTATGGGAAGAACATTGTGATATGGAGGTAGTAGGTAATTACTGACATTGAGCAAATGAAATAGACGTAATGACAGCATATTATTCACTGATAAAGTGCTGGATGGGATCATACCAAACAAGCGGAGAAGATGCTCAGCGCCATATAGTGCTGATGGAAGACGACAAGAAGAATCCTCCATAATTACTTCTTGATATTGTTGACGTTCTTTGTTATAAAGAAGCAGTACAGGTAGAGCTTTGTTAAAGTAAACACATAACCCACTCAAGACTTCTCCAACTGAATTAGATATCCTGATTTCAGAAAATTGAGAGAATGATTACGCGTAAGTTTCCAGCAGAACTAACTGTATTAACAATACAATCTCAGATATTTTCTGGCTGAGGTAGCCATTCAGATGTCACAAAATTTCAGAGAAAGAGCATCCATTCAAATCACATACTTAAAATGAGGTAGAAGTACCCGGGCCCCTTCCCCTCGAACAACAATAAAAAGAACAGAGAAAAAGGTGAAATTTTACAGCTCCTCCAGAATTGATTTGGTATGGAAAAAAAAAAAAGCAATACATGAAATATCTTCATCTATTCGTTGAACTTTAGAGCAGATCATATATAATCTAGTAGACAAGGCCAATGACCGAGTGATTTAGTAGGAGAGGGAGCACAATGCAAAGACAGATCCAAGCTACGTTGTCAGTGTATAAATTTTAATTGCTTTTGTCTCTACCCACTGTAATGAAACCTGCTCAAATATGTATCAACAGACAGAACTATCTATGCAAGAAGCCAAGAACGTCATCTTGCGCTTTGCAGAAAGCAAATTGACTTATTCAGTTCTGACAAGGTAGAGAAACCTACAATCTAGCATTCTTTTTGAACACCTAACAGTCAAAATACCAAACAATATAAGGATGTCTGCGGTAGATGCCACTTGCAAGCAGCCAATAAATTATTACACTCAAGGAGGGTGAAGGGATAGAGAAATGTGGCCGAAAATTTGTTTAAGAAACAACGATTACGCATAAAAAATTCGTCAACAATTATGAGCATCACTTGTAACAGTAACATGAAATGTTGGCTAAAGGACTTACTCTCCTTCCTTCTTTCCTCTGTAATCAAGATATTTCTCGATTATTGCATCAACATTTGGAGTTCGTGGAAGCTTAACAAGCTGCAGATGAATTCAAGTTAGAAAGAAATCGGAATTATTGTCAGCAGCGAAACAGGTATATTCAATGGTAGAACTCCACATTAGCCAGCTTCTTGTACACCTCTTGCTAAAAACCGGAGTACCGAACCATAAGACCCAACAAGACAAAATATGACTGCCATTTGGTTTAGGAAACATGTATTTAGTGTATTTTCCAAATTTATAAGTTGTCCTCTCTTACACCCACATGCCTTGAATGAAAATGGATGACTGAAACCCTCAAGATGGTAAACTAAACACATCATTATCGTACTACAGAATATGGTTTGCATCATTGAGATATTTTGCAACTATTGTAGTTTGTACGGTTTTATTGGTCGGACCCAGCTTCATTTATATAAAGTAAAACAGGGTCATGTACAAAGCACAATAGGGCAAACATCAAAATTTATGAACAGTTTCTTACCAGCCCTTCCGCATAAATTACATCAACAAGCAAGTGACAGCTTCTTCATTATATAAGTGTACAAAACAGCAAAATAAACCCTTTGAAAAAAAAGAAAAAGAAAAATACAAGAATAAACTATAATGTATGCTGAATATCTTTGGCATAGATCCTCTCCCTTTACTATACCGTATTCAATCCCGTATTTTTCTCAATCTCAGGTTGGCACGTTGTCACAATCACTGTATCCAAGTTATCTCAGGTTTCCTTTCACCCTTAATCTCACCAGTTCACAACTCTTCAAACTTCCTCACCGGTGAATCGTTTGTACTTCATCTCACATGCCAACTACTTTCGACAATTCTCTATCATTTGAGAAACTATTGAAAAAATTTTAGTGCATAGAAGACTAGGATTACCAGAGCAAAGATGTTGTAACATAGGAGTACCGTATTGGGCATTTGAACATGATAACAAGAGTGTGACACAGTGTCATTGACACCCACATAAGTTTAGATTTAGCCAGGTATATATGGCTACATCATATAATCATCAAATATATTTAAAGTATAAAAGCTTTGAAAACATGACAATTATTTGATATCTTCATTTTAAAAGTGTGCAACACCTGAAAATAAACAGATCCAGTGTATTGGACTAGTACCAGCAAGCAAAAGAAAGCGACATAATTGCTATGAGGATTGCTACTGGAAGATGACGACTACATATTATAATTTATAAGTACCTTATCCATCTGGTTGATGAATTCAAAATCATCAATCAATTGCTTCTTTAGTGTAAGAGGAATGTATATGCTAACAAGCTTCTCCGCTAGATCAGAGTCTTTACCCTGTAGTGGACAAAAATATGTCGCAAGTAAGAGTCTTGCCATAAACGGTCAACTCTACGAGGCAAAAGACAGCCATAATAATTTACGCCTTTACGGTATCCTGAATATTGCAAGTAAAAACTTTTACATCTATGAACTAAGAGGATAACATAAAAACGTCTTAGTTGACAATCTAACATGGCAAAGAGGTGAGCTCAATCGAACGTTCAAACCATTGAGTCAGGAGAGTACCCGAAAACTGAACGTCAAACTACATAAGCCAAAACAACTAATAGATGAAAAGAGCTACTTCAACAAGTAACGGGATTCTCAAATTTCAAACAATTTTAAACATGACTACGAAAAGGCATGGATAACTTCAAACTATTTGCTTATGTTGCTATGTTACGTCATGAGTCATGACAATACTAGAGATTGTGTTTATTGTTAATTGAGGGATAAAAAAGAGGAAAAGCAATTAGTATACCAACCAATATTGTGTTGTTTGATATCTTCTACATAAAAGAAAACCCCAATCGTATGTTTCGGGTCACGTAATGGTTTATTGGAATGATAACATAACTATGTTTATAAATGGGAATGTAGTATAAAGAGGATCCTATAAACAAGGATGGAAAGTGGTAACGAGTTGTCATTTTTCTTTACGTTTTTAAAGCGAACTTGCACAGACGTAGTGAATAATGATTGGTCAAGAAAATGTTTGAAGAAAATTGATGCTCCAGCCAACCTATCGCCTTCATTTCCATAAGGATAGGAAAAATAATTTAAACACAGACTTCATAACCATTCCCTGGATTTGCTACCTCTTACCAATTATCAATTTATCATACATGCCATAATAATTTTCTTCTAAAAATCATTTGAAACATTTTTGGTTGCCACAAGACTTTTTTCGACACAACGAATTTGCTATAATTAGACCCCCTTTCACCATTCTCCATAAACACTAGATCAATGCAGCTGAAATTTCAATCCTTCACGGTCATTTTCGGGTTTACAGCCATAAGATTAGCATGTGTCAAATATTCTACTAGAGCTTAACAAGGATGATTGTTTAACTGTGTACAATTAGGAATTTGGGCTTCGTTCTCATTACTTGCACATCTAAATGAGCCCACTTGAATTTGCATGTAAATTCTTAATCTATCCTATTTTTGAATCTGCATTTCTCTCCTTAATTATTTCTTTTTTCTATTCTAACCATATTCACTAGCTGCAGGTATTATAAAACTTTGGAGGACCAATGGAGGCTATTATGTTTATGCTTCCACACCAAAACCAAATTCAACACCAATTGTTATGTATTTATTATGCCTAATCCATCATAGTCGCTTTGATTGCTTTAACGTGTTTTTTCATCAGATCCGGCCTCTTTGT
This sequence comes from Silene noctiflora, assembly GCA_009801015.1. NCBI lineage: Eukaryota > Viridiplantae > Streptophyta > Magnoliopsida > Caryophyllales > Caryophyllaceae > Silene > Silene noctiflora. Next base: position 57,507 of record VHZZ01005717.1, read on the forward strand.
CTTCCTCTTTCTTCTGCTAGCTTCACTTTTGTTGATGTTCGTGCTTATCAGTTGAAGGTAATTTGATTAAAACAAATTGCGGGCAAGTATAGATTAATAATGCCCATATTATATGCATAAAACTTTGATAGCGAGAGAAGTTATAGCAGCACCTTTTTTCCATTGTGATCTCTTTTTCTTTTACGGCCTGTGATGGTGGAACTAGTCTTCAGCTTTTTCCCACTGGGACCTACACACAAAGCCAACTGAGTTATAAGAAACTGTGCAAATTTTAGATGGAACAGAAGGCTTTGCACATTCAATCAAAATTCTAGCAGCATAAACATGGAAAAACTAAATTAAGAATAAGAATAAGAATAAAAGAAGCAGCAGCTTTGGCTAGTGCCTTACTAACCCATGCACCTAGCGGCCTAGGTCCACCTTTTAGACTAAGATAGGGATATAAAGACACCCTCCAACGAATGCTAGGTTTCACAAAAACAACCTCCACAAAAAGGTATTTTTTTATACACTTTCCACAAAACCTCAGTGCTGAGCAATAAAACTTGAATAACAATAACATAATAGTCAGAAACTACTTTGTTGGCTGCCTATTTCCCTTTGTAACTGATAGAAGAAAATGTCACTAATAGAGATACAGAAGTGAGGAATAGTCTTTATGGTTTCGCAGAAGACAATTGCAAAGGGCGTAGCGCCCGAAGATTCTAAATTCACCTGAGGCCTTTCCTCAAAACAGGGTAAGAAAAATTACCCTCTATAAAAAAAATAGACAGAAAAGTGCAACTACATTCAGTATAAATGCACTTCACAACTACAAGCCTTGCGCATTATCAAAGCACCTTCCATATCTTGATGTTCAAAAGGTTTACATAGACTACATTTGACTCCTAAAATAGCAACAAGACACCAGCAACATTAACATTGCACAAGTCTCAAAAGAATTAGGGATTTGCTGACATGAATCGTGATAGGAAATCTTAGTAAAAGATAAAACGAAAAGTAAAAGGGTGACAAAAAGATTAAGAAAAGAGAAGACAAAAACCAAGCAGAGGACCTTGCGGTGGTAGGAAACTGATTTTTTACAGTTGGGATGGCTCTTATTGCCTTGGAGGGAAAAAGGATTTACTATAGTCTATAGACCATAACTTGGAATACAGCTGTCATCTCAGAGTGGGTATGGCAAATTGCATTTGGCACCGGAGGCATTATGCTAAGCTGGTTTAAAGCCTATTGTCTCAGAGATATGAAATTTTGGACTGTGACTATCAATAGACTTTGCATACTGAGTGGGTTGATTGACAGATTCAGGTCAAAAACCTTATCTTAAAGAATCCAGGCAGTAAATTTAATGCAATTGATGTTAACCTGTACTGGAGTACAGAATTAGGGGTCTGTTTCTTGTCAATCTATACTGTCTACCCAGGAATGCATCAGTTTATTACTTCCAGTGTGATTTTTCAAATCAGGTCTGGAATCATATCCTTAGGTGGCTAGGAATTGGCAGGAAGGGGTACGGTTTGATGCAGGAGTGCCAATGGCTAGTGATTTACTTCGTATAATATAACTGGAATTTGCACTTCATTAAGGATGCGAATCAAACTGTCAGTTGAAGGTAGGTCCGATTAAGCTTGTTGTCAGTATACATATGGTAGCTTGTCTTAAGGGTTGTGACAGTGATAATATTATAAACTGTCCCAACTCATGACCCAGGATCTTGTTACATTTTCTAGAGTTATTCTTTGTAAGAGTCTTCTGTATTTTTATTCCCTCAGTAGACGATAAAAAGACTTTCATACAACTGCTTACAAAAATGAAAGCAAAGGTTAGGAAGAAAGAAAACTAATTGTGTGTACAAGAAAAACTGAACAACAGTACCCCCAGTGCCTCAATGGCTTCCACAAATTGCGGGGTAGGGGGGAGGAGGAGGTCGATGTACATAGCCTTCCGGATGCACAGGGAAAACTGAGATGCAGCAAAATAATCTAGAAACCAAATTTAATTCATCCAAATGTATTCCCTCCACTTGGTTGTACCGAGATAATATTCTCATCAAACTTAAGTAGAGTTATGCCTCTCTCAATGAGCACCTATTTGGCATTCCCTGGGTTATTGGATTCTTTAAACCCGAGCAAATTGTGAATCACTTTAAGCATATTTTAAATCATGGTGCTTGCTTAAAATCCATATATATGACATTTTACTAAGAACGTATTGCATATCTGAAGGCAAACTATCAAATTGTATTAGGCAACCTTGGATTTCCTCTTTCGTTACAACTAGTCCACTTATCCATCCATCAAATCTCCAACCTCATGCATCACTCAGTCTTCTTTGCACATGTCCAAACTAATGTCCATTTAATTCTCCTAAACTTTGTCGCCAATAAAAGCAACTCACACCTTTCTATTCAGCTCACTCCAAAAGCAAGCCCTTCCTAGTGATCGTTTGACTGCCCACCAAAAAACACAAGAATTATAATTCATGGAACTACAAAAAAAATGGTGAATTGTTTAGTTTATACAGTACACATGAATTGCAACTTCCCAATTATTCCAATTCTTCAAAATAGAGGAAGTTGTTTACCTAACCCCATTAGTTGAGTGGAAATTATGTACAACTCCAATTCCTATATACAAACAAAGTACCAAACAACTTTTGCGAATTCACATGAAATGTAGTATATTTGGAAATATGACCTCCTAGAAATCTTGAAATCCTGCAGTGTACCAAACGACCACCAAGTATACCACACAACCAACTTAGCACAAGCATCACCACCATGATATCCTTAAAATATGACCAGTTTTAACAGCCTCCCATCAAGGACATGTGCCTACTTGTTATCCAGTACAACTATCCGTTTACTCTTTTCTGGGGTGGTGGTATGGGATTGTTGTTGTAATTGAGAAGCATACAAATATTAGACATTAATCATATAACACATTCTATTTCTTCCGCCTACTTTGATTTTGACAGCCTCATCTTCATCCATTCTACGTTTCCAGTCATTTGAGCTCAAGCATGAAACAAGATCAATTACAAAAGGGGTAACAATTTGTCTCAGATAAGTGCATTTAAGTGATCTAGCCTCTGCGTCAATTAGTTCTGAGAGTGCAAAAGAGTGCTCTTTGTTTCATAATATGTAGGTCACTGGGTTGTGTAATGACCCAACGCTGAGATACTAAAATTTAGGAATTAAACAAAGTCATTTGCACCATAAAATCCTTGCTGTTTACCCACTACATTTATGAATTGTATGGGCGAAAAACGGAGCAACACATCAGATAAATTTTTGTTGATCATGCAACATAAAAATGACAGTTACATTAGGAAACATACTGTGGGCTAGCAGGAACCCCCCCCCCCCCCCCCCCCCCCCCCCCCCCMCCACACACACACACACAACAAAATTCAGATGGTGTGTGTGAACCAATAACATAGGTAAATGGGAATCAAAAACAATATAACCACCAAATGTAATAACAAAATAATTCACAAGAGCAGAAAGAATCATCGATTTCCGAAATGATACATCTACAAAAAGTAATACGGTGTAATAAACTAAAGAACCATCAGTCTACAATAAACGACATTGCTCACCAGACGAAGCATCCAATTTGTTTTGTGATATATGACCAGTCTTTGCGTACTTATCAGTGGTTTTCTTCGTGTCATGTGACACTTTCTTCAGATTCTCCGTTGTCCGTTTCAGCAAATGATCAATTCCCAACCATTCATCCCAGCTGCTTTTTTCATTAAACAAGACCAATGAATCAGTCACATCCATTTCATGTACTATCACACCACATTTAACATCCCTACTGAAGACAGTTAATCAAAAATAAAAAAAAAAATAAAAAACTAATGAAGAAAAAGCATTAATTACTACATAGCTCTTCCAAGAGTTTTAGTACTTTTAGGTTATCTCACAACATGCTAGTAAGATTCTTATTTTATAAACGGAGATTGCAGTAACTAGATAAGTGACTTATGTTTTCCATGGGGAAGAGTTTTGGGGGGAAAAGGAGAGAGAAATAGCTAGAAAACAGCACTGCTAGAAATGGACAGATTCCTGAATCCTGAGATTTCCGATTTACTATCTTTTGTGGCTAACGTCAACAAACCGATTGATCCAGCAACAATTACTATAGATATGAGTTATGACTTACATTATAATGTATAGTTAATGTCCCATATTTGAAGAAAGATAAGTATCTGACGTCAATAACTTTTTTTTGTCAAAAAAGAAAGTATCTGACATACAAATGTTGAATCACATAATCTAACAACTGTAAGCATATATTTTTAATCTCACATGTCCCTATTAAAGTATTAAGAGAAACATGAGGTACCAATGTACCAGCAAACCACCAATTGTAAGCATATATTTTTAATCTTACAATTGTAAAGAGGTGCTCTCCATGTTGATTAAGGAACAATTTCATGATAGACTCGACATCACAGCTATTCTTTTAGCTCACAAGTAGTCCTAATGACATTCACTGTTAGTCCCGAACATCATAAGAGAAGAGAGTTACGATATGTTTGTGAGGGATGGCATTTACAAGGGATACTTTATGAACATCAAGATGGATACTCTTTTAACACCTACTAAAATTTATTAAACCGCAACAAGATCTCAATAAAAAGTAACAGAAGGAGACAGCAGGCACTACCTTGAAGGAGATTAATATTTGATTTAATGGGCGTATTGCCACATTTGAACTACCTATCATGAATCTTCTACCACAATGAAAAATTTGAGAAGCCATTTTATGTGATGTTCCCTGCAAAGCCCTTTTTATTGGCAGATAACTAACGCAGAATTTGATGTTTTCACACTACATGTACGATGGAAACCTAGGTTGTGGTCTTGTGGAGTCTACCTCAAGCATCCTGATTGTTCACTACAGAACATTAAGCACATAAAAGCAAACTTTAGAAAAGGAACTAACACAGTGTTTGGAACTTTGGACAACAGTTTGGGATGACGCCTGAAGGAGCGCAGGAGGAAAGAAAAGAGGAAGGAGGAACAGGGAGTAGATAAATTCTTTGGTGGATTGGAGGAGAGAAAAACTGCGAGGCGACAAAGCATAAAATCTAAGAGACATGGGATGAGGAAGGAAGGAAACAAAAAAGTTACAAGGGAGGACAAGATAGTACTAAAGTATAGGGTATGCTAAGGCGGAAGTAAAATTTGATCCTCCCCCCAACCTATTTCCTTCCATCACTTGATATCAAATTGATTTCCAAACAAGAGATTTAGGACTTTCCCTCATCATCTATCCAATTAATCAGTAACTAAGACATTATAGAAAATCTGAAAATAGCCTAAATAGAAACAAAAACAGTTCTTTCAAAGACTAAATGCTCTTACCTCTTATCTCACGTTTCCACTACCTACCAGATCTAATTCAAATAAGCAAAAGTAAAGGCTGTTGTTATTCAATCATAAATGAATGTTGTACAAAAATATTTCATGTTACCCAAATTATCAATGACTGAATTTCCACTTGTGCTTTATTGCATCAATCAATATCCATCTAAATTTGAAAGAGATAAATAAAAGTACTTATTAAATTGTTGGTCAATAGGAGACTCCAAATTCGACGAGCATCTGAGATGTTTTGAAAAGGTAAGAACACTGAAATTGTTGCAGCTTTAATAGATTGAAGTGTTGTATACTTGCCTTTTGTTCCATCCCTACAAAACGACAAAAAGAACACAATAAGAATTAAGGCTCTTATAGCAAGTTAAACCATCTTGAAGAAAAATCAGACCAAAAAAACGAGTTGCTCCAGAAGATACTTACAATGTAATGAATTAGATACTTCCAGTCCTTGTTAAATTTAATTTTTTCGACCTAGCAAAGCAGAAAAAGAAAGCTGAATATGAAGGTAGCTACCTCAGCTGCTTAACAAGATAACATTGCTAAAAACGGAGGGAGGGGGAGGGGGAAACTATACTTCAGAGCCATATTTGCACAGTAAGCATCTGAATACAGCTGCTCCAAACGGAAGAAGTTCGAGGAAATCATGACGACAATTATAGGGAAAGCAGAATCAACAAAAATGCAAGCCTAGTGGCTACTGCTTACTCCATTCATTGAATTAAAAAGCGGTACCAATATCTTATTTGGCCAAAGTAATTAGCAAGGTTGATACAAAATTGATTACAGTTTACAAGTTGAATAAGTATTTCGCCAAACAGCTAAAAGTGTTTAATTAATCTGATCCTAATAGAAAAATCCCCCACTTTAATGTTCGGTTATTATGCATGAAAAGGTCTACTGCTCTATGAAAACAACCTTTCTTTGTACGTATGACTCGTCTGTCACGCCATTACCGGGTGCCCATGAGGCACTAAGGTAACGATGTTGTAAATGTCGTCAAGTTAGGGACGCACCAAACTGTCAGACCACAAATTGCTGGAAACGCTTTCTTACCACACTTTGATAGGGAACTCGAAAAACTCACAAAAAAATGGGAAGTTGAAAGCGGATGAAGGACAATATCTAAATTCATAGTGAGTTGTTAAAAGCTAGCATTCAGTATTCACAAGGATACTCTGAATTCATTTCGCACTAAATTTCATTAGCCGTCATTCCAATTATCCAATATCTTGTAAAAGGATGGTTCTAAGATTTTATTGAAATGAACATAAACTAATCACCACTCAAAAATAAGTCGTCAGCTTTCACAAAGAGGAACTTCCCTACGTCCTTAAAATTCACCCAATGGACAGATTACCATAACCAATTACAACTTTGGCTACATCAAATCCATATTCTCGATCACTCTCCCTTACAAAGAATGCAAACCATATCCGCCCTAATTTATCACTCTCCCCTAATTTAACAAACGAAACGGTCACCTCTAGAAATATTATCACACAAACAGCAATAACAAGACTCTTCACCTCTTTCTCTCAATAATTTCTCAAGTCCACATATCAAGGATTTACTGAAATGAACATATCCAATAAAAAAGCTGTCAGCTTTCACAAAGACGAACTTCGCATCCGGCGTTCCGAAACATTTTTAATGCTAAGCATATTACCACATTGGATCAGTACTCTCCGCTACAATTCTACAAAGCATATCCGCAGACCGCACCGATAATTCACTAATAATAAGGTTGGGGAACATGAACATCGCAATTATATTAATTAATCACAAAGCATACATTAAATTAAATAAAGAGATTAGAAGCAAAAGGAGAAGAGAGTAGAGAAAATACTTTGGCTAAGTAGAAATAGCCTTTGTGATTAGCAATGACAGCTTCTCCTTCTTCATAAACACTCGGTGGTGGAGGCAGCGGCGGCGGGGAAATGTTGAGGGCGGTAGCAGCGGAGCCACCGGAATCGTCCTTAGAATTCCTCATCTTTATGGGGTTAAGAACAACAGGTGAAGGTGGAGAAATAATCAAGGTTCGGGGCTTAACAAAGTGATGACGGATTGACGGTCACTGTCACACTGTTAATTGCCAAAGAACAAATAATAGTAATCGGTAAGACCGTAACTAATTCAACTCAATAAAACGCCGTGTTTGAAAAACGACATATTGACCGATTTTTAGCATATTTAATCAATATGCTAATTATAATGTACTAAAAATTTGCTTCATTTTACTAAGAAAACTAACAATTTACTAATCGTAATTTGTCAATTATCAAACACTCAAATTAATTTTGTTAATTCCGATTATGGTATTGTAATACCCGGATATTGTGGGGACCCGTATGAGAACCTTGGGATGCGTGAAAGGATTACAGGACTTGAAAAGGGACTACTCGGGGGTAATGTATAGTCATGCACTAGACCAAGTAGGACTTAGACTAGACCCAGTGAGTCTTCAGTGAACCGAGTAGAGCTTTCAGCGGACCGAGTAGGTGACACTCGGCTGAATACGGCGGTACTCGGCCGAGTGGACTCGGTCACTCGACCGAGTGGCACTGTGTTGTACCCGATAAGACCCAATTTCGGAACCTTACCCTAATTCATTTCATTCTTTCTCCTTATCTCTCCAAATCACCTCTCTTCTCTCTAAAACCCTCACAAACACCATTCTTGGATTAAGGGTGTGTTTGGATTGAGAGGTTTGGAGGGAAAAGAAAGGGAGGGAGGGTAGGGGATATAAAATCTCTTGTTTGAATAGCAAATAAGGAGTAGAGGGATATATTTTCCCTCTTCCCGCAAATCAAAATCTCTTCACAAAAGACAAGATTTGGAAGGAAATTGTATCCAAACACCCAAATCTCATTAGCCCTCCCCTTCCCTTACCTCTCTTTCTCTTCCCTCCTCCCCCCTCCCCTCTCTTTCCCTCCACTTTTTCTATCCAAACACACCCTAAGGAATTTCTCACCTTGTTCATCATTTCTTTCACCTAAGTAAGTCAAGATCTACCCTTCTCTAGTTTATTTGAACCCCAACTTTTGGAGGCTTTGTTATGGGTAATTAATTAGTAATTAGTAGGTGTAATATGGTTAATTAATGGGTAATAATAAGGGGTTTTGTAGTGTATTATAGTGTAGGATGTATTGTGATAGTTGTTACATGGTTTGTATAGGATGAGACGGTTTCATAAGACGAGATTGTGTCTGATTCGAATAGCTTATGGAGATTGCTAAAAGGTAGGTTAACCCTACTCGGTTTCAATAATTGTTGATGTTTTGCGTCGGTTTATGTTGTAGTTGGGAGTTTTGGTTATGAATATGTTTGGTAGTAGTTGTGCGTATGTTGGTTTGTGGCGTTGTGGAGAGTTATGGAGAAGTAGTACGTTTATTTCTTATGTATGAGTTGAACTTTGGGGACAAAGTTCCTTTTAAGGAGGGAAGACTGTAATACTACGGTTTTCTGTGTCTGTAGCTACTCTATCGAGTAGGACTTACTCTGTCGAGTAAGTAAGTGCGTTTTACAATCAGAGTCTGGTTGTTGGGTACTCGATCGAGTAAGGGTGGCACTCGATCGAGTAAGGGTCACTCGATCGAGTAAGTCAGTCTTACTGGTCTTTTAGTCGAGCTTTGTTAATAACGCGAGAGTGGTATTTAACCTATCCCGTCAGTTTTTTTTTTCATTTTATCTTTTCTTAAAATCACTCAAAGCAAAACAGAGAGAACGTAGTTGCATTCCACTTCGCGTTGTTAGCAAATCCAAGGGCTAGAGTCGTTGGTTTTCGGAGTTCTTTACGCCATTGCGATCGTCGTCTTTTGGGTAAGATCTAGATACCGTTTTTATGTTGTTTAGTCGATTTTGATTAAAACCCTAATTGGGTGTTTTGGGGGTAATTGGGGATATCGTTGTAGTGATTGTGATTGTATGATTATATGTGTATAGGAGGTGAATTCGTAGAGGAGCACTTTTGATCGTTGGATTGCTACGTGGTGATTGCTATTCAGATAGGATTTTCCCTACTCGGTTATTGATTACATATGTATGATTGGTTTGTGTTTATTAATATGTCTTATGGATGTTTCGATGGATGGAATCGTATGGTTGAGTCATTGTATGTATGGTCTGTGTAGCGAGGCGTGCCCTCGGCTGAGTAGAGTCACTTGCGGGAGTGACTTCACGCCCTTGATTCGCCCTTTGTGGAACCCGCCACATGAGGAGATGTACACATTAATGAACATGGGTTTACGCTCGGATGAGATGAGCGAGGATTTGGTGGGTACGACTGCGGTCCCCCACTGGCAGGGCTACACACTTTAGTGTGTAGTCAGTGATGTGGTGTGGTGTGATGGTGGAGTTAGTGTGGTTTGTGTTGTACTTCTGTATTTGATATTTGGTTTGTGTTGTCAGTAACTGACCTCGTTCTGTGTTTTGAAAAACTGTGGTGATCCCTTCGGGGTGGTGAGAAGTTATTGAGCAGGTATGATATATACACATGGGATAGTTGGGCGATTACCACGAGATTAGAAGTCTTCCGCTGTGTCAGAGTTTTGTTAGTCTAGTTGTTAAACTTTTGAGACGATTGTATCTTTTGGTTAAGACATATTTGGTTTTGTAATGTAAACAGTTTAAATTCAGTTATTAAAATATGTTTCGTTATTATCTATTTTATTATCATTACCTCGGGAAACCGAGTTGGTAGCACCTCTATTCCTAAGGTGGCCTTGGTAAGGCACTTTGGTGAATGAGAGTGTTACAAAGTGGTATCAGAGCGACGATTATGGAACCTAAAACTAATGAACCCAATGAACCTA
>VHZZ01005719.1:57873-68919 GCA_009801015.1 Silene noctiflora
CATACTGTTTTCTGTGTGCCTTGCTTGCTGTCTTCTCCTTTTATTTATGTTTCCTGATGAATTTTCGTCTTCCATCTGAATCAACAACACAAACTTCTTATATAGTTGTTAGAAGTGTTTTATAGTAAAGTTTCCACTTTCTTACTTGTCTCTCTACTTCAACATCTACTAGATTTAATGATTTGTAGTTTATTGATATTTTAATTTTCTGAGATTTGTTTGATAGGAAAGTTTGATTTTATGAATTGTTGTTAGTTATTAGAAGTGTTGTATAATAAAGGTTTTACTCTGACTGCTTAATATTGAATTTCCTCTGAAGTATTACTCTTTGATGATAACTACCTTGTTCAGTTTAGAGTACCACCTTCCACTACTTTTAAAACTGCATCTATTATCCATTTTTGATTCACATAACTGCAATGGCTGGCATTTGAAATGAAATAACTGGTCATGATTTTTACAGTGTACATTTTGTTATAATTGATTGCCTAATTATTATACTTTTACATGGTGTATTTATTTGATGTTGTCATTAAGCTTTGCTTTTTTGTATAAATTTAATTCAACCTTTAAATTTTTTCCACATTCTCATACAAATTTATTTCATATTCTGTCAATGTTAATTCTGTTTTGGAATATTTAATAATTCATTTATGGTTAATTTAATATTCTAGATTTTTCAATTGAGTTGATAATTATTTTAAATATTTCTGAATAATAAGTTGTACTAAAAAAACTGATGTGCGATAAGCAAGAATTAAATCTTAGATAATGCGAAACGGAATTTCATTAATGCATTGTGAACTTAAAATAAAGATTAAATTACATAGAATATAACTAAGGTATGTGCCATTTTTTTTTTTGCATATGACAGAACCTTCAATCTGCTTTCTTGCTTGTTTTCCAATTGCATCCACTTAGTTTATTTCCATTAAGCTCATTATTTGAAATCTTGTTGCATCCTTTTTCTGGTCCATCTTCTTGCATTTTTCTGCATTGTAAAATTGCTACACATCTACCCTATCTACGACTACGTAAATAGTTCAGTTACAACTTGAAAAAACTTTAGTCCAAAACAGTACTTAAAAGCTAACCAAATTAAAAAAAAAAATCCCAAAAAGTATTCAAAATGTGATCCATAAATTGCATGAAAGGAAATGTTTCAGAATTGTGCAGGCTGTTTGCCCATCTTAATTTCTTGTAGCTTTGTTGCAGAGGATTTGTCAGGTGCTACAGCAGTCAACACAACACCTTTATGAGGGGTGATTTCAGCTGACTCTAGCACAGGTTCAGATTTTTTCATCACTCTCATTTGTTTCTAATATAAAGAAAATGGTTAGAAAAGCACATATAGTATAAGTAAATAAATTAACAGCTTTATATAACTAAATTTCACCATCATTGGGTCTGTTTTTGTTGTCTTCCAGCTTGAACTGGAAATTGCTTGTTCATAATAGCAAAGAAAAAATTAATTTCAACAATTTATTCACTCAAAGTTGTAATTGAATGTAGTTAGTTGTTACTGATTACACACCTTCCTTGCATCATTCATATCACTCCACTTAGATATTGTCCTAGGATCATTACATGCACCATAGGAGTTGGATTTTTGCTCAATAGTAAAGACCTGATTGACCCCTATCTTTGCCACAAAAGTCCTTTCAATTAAAGACCTAAAATCTTGTGGAGGCACGACATTGTAAATCTGAAAATGAAACGTAAACTTTAGTTAAGACATTGTCATTTGATTTTTTATTGCTGCAATGTTTGATTTCACAAAGTTCGTATTTACCTCATCTTCGTCAAGGATTGCTTGGGCTGATTTTCCAATCAAGTCAGCCATGACATCGTCCCAAAATATGAACTCAATCAAATCAGCACTTTCATATGTAACAAAAAACTTAACTTGAAACCTGCAGCATACACGCTTATTGTTTAAATTGACTTCAAATTTATTTGTGTAAGTACTCTGTAAAATTTTTGTAGTTAATAATTTTTATACCTTGGAATAGGAGAAGTTGTTCTCATGCCCTTCATAGTGCAAGCTTTGTCATCTCTTTATTTTTGACAATACTACAAACCATCTTCAAACTGCTTCACTTTTCCTCTACATTATTTGCATGAGAAGTAAAACCAATTATTAGTTGTTGTATCCAACTCAAGAAACTTTGCCATTGTGACATATGAACCTCCTTTGGTCAGCTTTACTATCTAACTAAACGTTTTGATGTTTGCACTTGCGAGGATTGGAGGATGGTATGCTGCATTTTCTGGAGCCCCAAACACATTCTCATCTTCAGCTGAAAAATTGGTAAGGGCAGAATTGCAATTAAGTGAAGGTATAAATTAACGGAAAAATTGGAAAAAAATCAGAATGGACTCCATTTGTTTGTAATCCGGACTTTTATTTTTTTCAATGTTTTCGTTGCCTAATTAGGGAGCCCTTGTGTTGGGTAAATAAATACCTATATTATATAGTCATGACTTGACAACATTAACAAAGATAAGGTAAGCATTTTAAAGGATTTAAGGGTCATACCTATTGTTAAAATTATGGACCTCAGGCATATCGGGATTCACCAAGATCTTTGTTGCACCCCATGTTGTTGTGAGGAAAACTTCACCTGCATATTAGTAGATATAAAATCAATGTTAGTTAGTCATTCTTTCGATACTCTTTAGTGCAAGTCAAATACTTTTTACAACCTGAAATAAGATAATACCTTCATAAACAAAACGCTTTACGTATAGCATAACCAATGTTGGCTTTTTTTGGTTGACATACTGTTGCTCAATATTTCATATTTTGTCAACATAATCTCCAAACACAAAATGCCACATGAGTTGATTCCTAAACAAAATTGTTTATAAGGATTTCGTTAACAATTTATTTTTGTTAGTAATGGTACATAGAATAGGTTTAAGGACATTGTAACATACTGACTATTTCCTAGAGAAATAGTCCTCCTTCTCTTGCCATTAGGGTCTTTGATTGGGTAAATATGCTCCAACTTTCCAATAACATCTACATACAAATGATTGAGTCATTTTATTTACTAAAATTGACTCATATTAACACCAAAATTATGAATTTGTTGTTTACCTATATAAAGTCTTTCTGGCATAGCACCAATAACGATGTCATTGAAACTGTAGAAAACATGCAAATTAAGTGGTAAACTTGCATTAGTAATAGGAATGACCCTTGTGCTATAATCAAACCATATATTGCAAGGGTGAAATGTTTCCATATCAAGTCCCACTCGGTTTGATGATATGTTAAATCTTCGATTTTGTATGTGTTCCCTTCCTCAAGTTGCTCTAAGAAAATCCTAGTAAGCCTCTTGTTTATGATTTCTTGAATGGTGTCTCCCTATTTGAGACATGAGTTCAATATCAGTTAATATAGTGTTTACAATGTGCATTCAAAACATTATTCAAATACCAAAACCATTGTTATCAAAACATTGTTCAAATTAAAGAGTGCTTACATTTTTGTATATCAGAATCAGTTCTACTCCTTGCACATCAGTTGGCCTTGAGTCGGAATTTTTGTGCCATAGTCGCATTACTCGAACAGTTATTTTCTCTATCCTTAGTGTTTCTTTCATGATGTCAGCAATACCGATGCTCTGGAACTGTGTCATTGTGAATTCTTGGGTTGCTTTTGTATGCTTTGTTACTGATTTTGGTAATATGAATTAAATAATTTGATGTTCCATGCTATTTATACTGCAAAATAACCTACATTTATAACCCTAATTAACCCATCTTTGGCACTATCCTACTCACCCACTACTCTGCAGTTAATCGTAAATGTCCCCAGTAACTATCCACACCCCAATACATAGTCTTGCATAACTGCTTATTGATGTATCCGAATTAATCATGAGATATGTTGATTCTGATTTATTTTGTAGATTGCACGGGTGAAGCGTATTATACATGAAGATATTAAATTATCCTTAAACACTTGTCGAGATAGAAATTAATCGGTAACCTATCGTTGCCACCTACCAATTTCGGTGTGCGCGGCCGATAGTAACGTTGTTGTAATTTTTGCTCCAAGTAAATCCTCGGTGATGAACGGCTTCATCGCCAGATCTGAGAGGATCTTTTTAAAAAATAAATAAATTCTATTAACATAATTTATTTTAAGAATTATGTAATTTAGTCCCATTATTTGTAATAATTAATTTTATAAATTTATGTAATTCGTAATCGTCAAATGTAATTTATTCCCGTAATTATTATATGTAATTTATTCTCGTAATTATGTATTTTAATTATTAATTATGTAATTCATTCCGTTTGTATGTAATTAATTAATTTCGTTCGTTTTTATCATGTATCGTTTTATTTTGTAAATTATTTTGGAAAATTTATTGTAATTTATAAATGTACCATGTTTGTGTTCACAGTACATTTCAGGAAAATAATTCCCCTTTTGAACACCAGCGGGTCCCACAAATATTACATTTCCAAAAAAAAAAAACATGTACGAAATGACGTGGCATGCCGAGGATTCAGTAAATGCTGCTGAATTAATAAAGATAAGATTTTGTACAAATATTATTGTAAAACGATTACAGCCTCATGAAACCATGGTCCACATTAATGAAAAAGTTGTCATCGAACTAACTCGTTTTAATAGAGTCGTAGTGTCGTAAGTATGACTTTGCTTAGGCCCGTATTATATTTGTTATATCGGTGTTGGGCTTTGTAAGCATCCAACCCTAATATCTCATGTACTATATATCATTGTGATGAGGAATGAAAGAGGCAGAGTATGGTATGCTATTACGTTTAACATGGTATCAGTGAACACAATATTAACATTAAAATCATAAAATCCTCAACCTTAGCCGCCGTCATGACAAACGGTGACGGTTTCGACATGAAAATTGATGCCTCTTCCCCGTATTACCTAGGTCCTTAAGATAAGCCTGCTGACTCAAACACCCCCGTAGGTCTCACCCTTGAAAATTTTGATGAATGGGCGCACGATGTTCGTGTCGCGCTCAAATCTCGTAGTAAGTATGTCTTTGTTAATGGTGTCATTAAAGAACCCAAAAAACCGTGTACCTCTGATGACTGGGAGATGATCCACTCCATGCTTGTGTCATGGTTGTCCAATACAATCACACCCGAGGTACGTTCTTTTCTTCCGAAATATGAAAATGCTAAACGCTCATGGGATTATTTACATAAGCGCTTTAGCGTGATTGATGGATCACGAATTCAGCAAATCAAGGCTGGTCTTCAAGACTGCCGTCAACTTGATAACATGTCGATAGCGGTCTATTACGGAAAATTGTGTCAATTGAGGGATGGACTCGATAAACATGAGCCGATTATCGAGTGAAAATGATGTAAAATTTGTACTAGTAGCAAACAGTATGCCGAGCATCGAGAATCTGATTGTTTACATCAATTTCTAAAGGGTTTACTCCCTCGTCTGTATGCTTCTCTTCGCTCGATCATTCTATTTCAAACGTCGTTGCCCATTGTCGCAAGGGCGTTTCATATGTTGACTCCGGAAGAAAGAGTATGTGGTCATGACCGTCGCCCCGAGCCCGCGTCTGAAATTGCCAGTTTCAATGTTCGCTCGTCTACAAAACCTCCCTCACAACTGACTCGAACAGAGCGTCAACAATTGCACTGTAGTCATTGCAATCACAGCGGGTATGATCGAAGCATGTGGTTTGATCTCCTTGATAAAATTCCTGATTGGTACTATGAATTAAAGGGTATTAAGCGTGGTCATAGCTCTGGTCGTGGGTCCTATGGTCGTAACCGTGGCGGGGGACGTGGGGGTGGTTCTCACTCTCGTGAAGAGGAGAGCAGTAGCCGAGGTGATGGGTCAAAATCCAAGGCAAGTAATGATGTTCATTCCACTTCTGCTCCTACCTCAGCCGAAGCCACTCCAGCTACGTCCGCATCATTGGTAACCATATATGGTACACCTACTCATGTGCATTCTAGTAAGTGGTTAATTGATACGAGTTGTTCTCACCATGTAACCGGTAATTATGCGTTGCTCTGTGACGTACGAAATATACCACGTTGTATTGTAGGGTTGCCTGATGGTTCAAAAATATATGCTTCGCAAGTGGGTAGTGTAGCAGTAACATCGACCATAATTCTTAATCTCGTATTATTTGTTCCTCAATTGACTTGTAATCTGATTTCGGCTTCTCAGTTGAGTGATGCCTTAAATTGCGAATTTATAACAAATGCTACTGTATGTACAATACAGGACCGGGCTACGAGGGAGGCGATTGGCACGGGTGAAAGACTAGATGGACTTTACTATCTTCGTTAAGAACCGGAAGCAGTGTGTACTGTTGCAGCTGTGTCTTCATCCTTTAATTTATGGCATCATAGATTGGCTCATCTGTCCGAGCAAATTGTTAAAATTCTCCCTTTCTTACGTACTAGCAAACATTCTTTGTTAAAACCATGTGAGGTTTGTCATCGAGCTAAGCACATTCGTATTAGTTTTCCCTTAAGCAGTAATAAAATTTTGCGTGCTTTTGAATTAGTTCATTGTGATTTATGGGGCCCATATGATGTTCCCACGTCGTCTAGTGCACGGTATTTTTTTAACATTGGTTGATGATTTTTCGCGTGGTGTTTGGATTTATCTGTTAACTACAAAAACTGATGTCTACAATAAATTTTTGCTATTCATTGCAATGATCAAACGCCAATTTTCTACTGAAATAAAAATTGTGATGAGTGATAATGGGACTGAATTTCATACATTGAAATCATTTTTTGCCGATCAAGGGATTTTATTTTAGTCATCATGTGTCGGGACTCCTCAACAAAATGGGAGAGTTGAGCGCAAACATCAACATATATTGAATGTTGCGCGTGCCTTGCGGTTTCAAGGTGGTCTGCCTATTATATTTTTTTTTGGGGGGGGGAATGTGCTTTAGCTGCTGCTTTTATCATTAATCGTACTCTTTCTCGTTTGCTTGATGGGTTAACACCCTATGAGTTTATATTTAAGAAACCTCCAAATTTTGAGATTTTACGAGTGTTTGAGTCGCTTTGTTTTGCTCATAATCAACGAGCCAAAGGAGATAAGTTTGCGAGTCGGAGTCGTAAGTGTGTATTTGTGGGGTATCCTTTCTATCCAAAAAGGATGGTATTTGTATGACCTTGATCGACGAGAATTCTCTGTGTCCCGAGATGTACAATTTTATGAAGACCAATTCCCCTTTATTTATGGGGCACACCCGAGTCCAACGTCCCTAACAAACCCGGATCCGACCCCTCACTCTTCCGGCAACTCTGACAATGTTGTCATTGAATATGAAAATGCCGAGGGTAAAGTTGATGGTACTGCCACGTGGGTGATCCACATGTTGACTCGCCGCCCACCGGTAATTCTGATTCAGAGGCCGATACTCCTCCCCCTATTTTGGGACGAGGACATCGCACCAAATTCCCGTCCATAAATCTTCGGTACTATGTGGTTGATTTCACGGGTGAAGATAGTGATGATAGTAGTCCATCTAGTGCTTCCAACCTTTGCGTGTCATCGTCATCCTTAGGTACATCGTATCTCCTTGCTAATTATCTTACTTGTAATAAGTTTTCGTCGTCCTATCGTTCTTACTTGGCAGCTTTAATGACCAACACGGAGCCTCAAAATTTTAAGGAGGCTGTAAAGAGTGAAGATTGGCGCAAGGCTATGGAGGCCGAAATGCAGGCTTTGATTAATAATGGGACATGGGTCATGACACCGCTTCCTCCGGGTAAGAAAGCTCTCGGGAGTAAATGGTTGTATAAAATTAAATATAAGTCAGATTCTACTGTTGAATGGTTGAAGGCCCGTTTGGTCGTGTTTGGAAATCATCAAAGCGAGGGGGTGGATTATGATGAAACATTTTCTCCTGTCGCTAAGATGACAACTGTCCGTACATTTTTATCTGTGGCGACCACTAAGAACTGGTAAATCCATCAAATGGATGTCCATAATGCATTCCTTCATGGCGATTTGGAAGAAGAGGTATATATGCGATTGCCTCCGGGGTTTCAATCTCTAGTGCCCAGTCTTGTTTGCCGCTTGAAAAAATCGTTGTATGGCCTAAAGCAAGCCCCTCGGTGTTGGTTTGCTAAACTTGGACTTGCTCTAAAGGGGTATGGTTTCTCTCAAAGCTACTCCGACTATTCCTTATTCACATGTGTCAAGGGTACTATTTGTTTAAATGTCCTAGTATACGTGGATGACTTGATTGTTTCCGAAAATGACTTGGTTGCCCTTGTTTTATTAAAGGAATATTTGAATACCTGTTTTCATATGAAATATTTGGGTGACTTGAAATATTT
Organism: Silene noctiflora; assembly: GCA_009801015.1. NCBI lineage: Eukaryota > Viridiplantae > Streptophyta > Magnoliopsida > Caryophyllales > Caryophyllaceae > Silene > Silene noctiflora. The sequence continues at coordinate 66,217 of VHZZ01005719.1, forward strand.
TGTAGGCCTTGAGGTGGCTCGTAACTCTGATGGAATTTTCTTGTGTCTACGCAAAAACACGCTTGACTTCATTACCGAGGCAGGTCTTCTCGGTTGTAAACCGGCCCCTACGCCCCTTGAGCAACATCATCACCTCGGCAGTAATGGGAGCAAGCCCCTGGTTAATCCAGAACCATATCGCAGATTAGTGGGACGTTGAGTCTATCTCGCCGTTACTCGACCCGATCTCTCATACACAGTTCATATCTTATCTCAATTCATGAGTGCTCCGAGACAAGATGACTGGAATGCTGCACTTCGTACTGTGAGATACTTGAAGGGTACAACCGGGCAAGGTATGCTTCTGTCTTCCCGTTCGGATTTGAAATTGTCGGGTTGGTGTAACTTCGCCTGGGCCACGTGCTGTAATACCCCGTATTTTTAAATCTCGTAATAATAAAAGATTAATATTATTTATCATAAGTTAGATATAATTATATACATAGATGATATTTAATATTCGTAAATTAGATAGAATTATATATATATATATATATATATATATATATATATATGTGTGTGTGTGTGTGTGTGTGTGTGTGTGTGTGTGTGTGATATTTAATATATATTACGCTTTACGTAACAAGTTCGTTAAATAAAAAAATAAGGAGACGGTGTTTGGAATGGGGTATGTACCGTGTAAATAGGTAGACCGAGTATTTTACGAGGTCAACTGCAAGTAGTTACGAGGCATGAATATGGTATTTTACGAGACTTGAATGTGGCCTTTTACGAGGCATAAGAATCAACGATTCATTGAAATTTTTTTAAAAACATTTGAAGGCTTCATAAGTCTACCTACCACCATTCATTCACGTCCCATAATTCTGAAAAAAATTGTGAGGAGAGTTAGAGGGAGAAAGCTAGGACTTTGAGACGGGAATTTTTCAAGGTACGATTTATATTATCGCTTTATCGTTTCATTTTAGTTTTCACGCGCACCTACCTTTGACACGACCACGCCTAGACCTAGGCTGACTCGACAGACCTGACTCAGACCCTGGGCTAATTTGGGACTACCCTCGACCACCCTGACCAATGTCAACCACCGTAGTGGTGGTGGTTTGGGCGTGAATATGGAGACACGGGTTGAACGGGTAATTCGTTTAGTTGGGTTTTTGACCCATGAGCTGACGTCCGTTTGACCTGGGATGGTGGGTGGTGGTTGCTAGGGTAGGGTCGACCAACATGGTGCAGTAGTGATGGCCGGTGGTGGTAGAGTGCGCCACCACGGTGGTTGAGGCAGGGGATTCGAAAAACTGGGATTTGTAACCCGTGTTTGAATCCACTTGTGGGACCCGGTTTGATCAAGACTTGGTGGGTTAGAACCTGGTGGTTGGGTCGACCTCGGGGAGTGTGTCACGGTGGCCGTAGGTAGTGGTTGGTGGTGATGGTTGCCGGAAAACAGAAACAAAGAGAAGGGGGAAGGTGTGTGTGTGTCTCGTGGCGGTTCAGAGGGGGTCGAGAGGAAGAGCTAACCACCCCTGGAACCACCGTGAGTCAATGGTGACGAAGGTGTTGGCCAGAGGTGGTATGGCCCTGTGAGGTGGTTGGTGTCAGGTTGAGAAGATGAAGGGTTGGTGGTAGGTGTAGAAGTGTCGGTTCTGGGGTTTTAACTGTGGTGGTTGGGCACGGTGGCTGGAGTCGACGTGTCTGGTGGTGTCAGGAGGGGTCCACCGTGATGCAGGGGAGGCAGCCACGGTGGGATTGGTGGCTGTCATAGACGGAGTTGGTGGTTGTCGGGTTGTTTTAGGGGTGTGTGTGAGGTTCGTTGAATGTGTTTAGTTCGTTGGTTTTGTTTTATACGTTGAATTCTTTTAGTTGTTAATTCGTAGTTTATATTTCGTAGTTCGTAATTGTAATAATTTAAGTCGTATTAATTATAATTTCATATTTCGTAAATATAAATTATTTAGTTTGTAATTTTTATAATATTATATATTAATATTATTATATCTTTGGAAGACGGGTTATTTTTGTAACGACACGTTTTACGGACTTTAGGAATACGAATAATAAATTAAGATAAATAATGATTTAATAAATAATACGAATAATATAGTAATAATAATATTATTGTTTTAGGTGATGAGCTTGAAGTGGAGTATTTCTGAAACGATAAATTCCCGTCAAGACTTGCTTTTACGAGGTAGGATAATTAATCTACTATTCATTATAATTGTTACGTTTGGATTCTATGTCTTGTGGGTGCATTATTATATGAACTATGTCATGTTTTGAGTTGTGAATTATTGTTACATTCATAAGCATGGTTATGCACTTGTTATCAGTTTGGTTTATGATTTGAGTATGGTTTGACTATGCATTCATGAGCATGACATATGCATGTTAGGTTAGATATCAGTTGGATATCTGTGATTGTGATTTAAAGGCCCGGGCTGGTTTTGCAAACCTGTCTCCGGATAACCTCAGCTGTTAAGCTGGTTTCTCGATTATAATCGAGGTATACTTGGCCAGGGATTAGCGGGTGAGTGTTTCGGGTTGATGAGCTCTGTAGAAGGCCATGACAACTACATATTCATACATTTTGCATATTTATTAATTATTTATTATTTATCCTACTCAACCGTGAGGTTGACCGTGTATTCGTTTAACACCTGTGATGATCCATAATGGGGAGCAGAATTGACAGGTGACAGATGA
>VHZZ01005721.1:60657-70907 GCA_009801015.1 Silene noctiflora
TGACATGCTGAACGTCATTGATCAGCATGTTACTAGAGGTTGGGGCAGGCTTTCCAGTGAAACAAGGCATGTAGCGACTCGCGCCACACTCGGTCAGGATGTCCTTGTAATATCCCTCATGCGACGGAGAAAGGCGAAGGTACGATGCAAACTGCTCTAAGTAGTCAATCATGTAAATGATGAGTACGCAGCAAGAGAGTCTTCGATGATGGCTTACCTGGAAGTTGCTAAAGAGTTGACCCTCCGGTTCGCTACCTTCGACATTGAGAAAATCCCCAGGGACCAGAATGCAGAAGCAGATGCCCTGGCAGCCCTAGGGGCAACATTCAAACCAGGTACAATTTCAACAATCCCAATTAGGCACGTGTTGGAGTCTGCCATAGTTAAAGAGAGGCAAGGGCGGGAAGAGCAGCCAAGCCAGCTCGCAGGGGTACTCTGCAACACAACTGATGAGTAGGAAATCGCCAATTGGAGGAAACCCTACCTCAACTGGCTGTAGAATGATGTACTGCCAGCAGACAAAAAGGAGGTAAGAGGCTTTAAAATGAAAGCGTCTAGATTTGTGCTAATCGACGGTGTTTTATTCAGGGAATCACTCGCTGGACCCTATCTGAGGTGCTTGAGCAAGGAGGTGTCTCAGGCTGTCTTGCATGCCATCCACAGTGACGAATGTGAAAACCATGCAGGGGGCAGGAGCCTGTCTAACAAAGCACTCAGGCAGAGATACTTTTGGCCAACAATGAGAAAGGACGCTATGGAATATGTTAAGAAATGTGATGCCTGTCAAAAACATGCACCAGTCAGTCATCAGCCAACAGAGCCCCTGGACCCAGTAATTTCACCCTGGCCCTTCATGAAGTGGGGGATGGATATTGTTGGAACACTACCCAGGGCCCCAGGAAACAAGCTCTACATACTCGCCATAACGGATTATTTTTCCAAATGGATTGAGGCAGAGTCATTCACCCAGGTTAAAGAATCCCAGGTGATATCTCTCATTAAACACAATATCATCTGCAGGTTTGGCATTCCATCTGAGATAATATGTGATAATGAGTCTCAATTTATTGGAAATAAGACAGAAGCCTTTTGTGCCAGGTAGAACATCCCACTACAAAAGTCTACCCCCCAAAAATCCCCAGTCCAATGGGCAAGCTGAATCCAGTAACAAAATCATCGTGGAAAACCTTAGGAAGAAGCTGGAGGAAAGACGGGGCAGGCGGGCAGAGGAGCTACCACTGGTCCTTTGGGCAGACAGAACCACCCCTAAGGTTGCAACAGGACAAACTCCCTTCAACCTGGTATTTGGAGCTGAAGCGGTCATTCCATCAGAGGTAGCAATCCCTACGCACAGGTACGAGTGCATAATAGAATATCAGAACCATGTGGAAATGACGAGCAGCCTGGATACAATAGATGAGCTCAGAACCAGCGCCAGATCAGGATGGCCTCGTACAGGCAGACAGTGGCCATGAGCTACAATAAAAATGTAAAGATAAAGACCCTGCAAGTGGGAGACCTGGTCCTGAGGAAAGTCTTCCAGAACACCAAAAATCGGCAAGCGGGAAAATTCGCCTACAACTGGGAGGGATCTTACCAGATAGAAAGTGTAGTTGGAAATGGAGCATATCAACGACAATGGATGGACAAATGATCCCTAGATCATGGAACATCATCCATCTTAAGAAATATTTCATCTAAAGTGGCCAGCACGGTCAACAACCAGGTACTCAGTCTACCAGAAAAGTGACCAGCACGGTCAGCAACCAAGTACTCAGTCTACAAGAAACGATTCTGCCAGATACCGGATTTTGTCTTTACCTTTTCTCAAAACCACTTAATTATCTTTTAAAAATCACAATTAATTATCTTTAAAACATTTTTGAGGGACCAGATTCAACTGATAGTTTTAATCTTTTGTTTATAACTCTCTTAACTTAGCCTAGAATAAGACATTTGTATTTCATAGATTAAAAGCACTTCTTTTAGCTCTCACTTTGCAAAAAACAAAAACATTTCTTCTAAGTCGTTTTCCTAAAAACTTTTGCAAAACTAATCCGGTGGAATTCATATGCTAAACAGAGAGCGTGTGTCCGTGGCTAAGTACCCAAAACCCGGACGACTAGGCTCCTGAGATACTTAGCACCCACGCAAGCGGGGCTCCTCTGAACAGCGTGGGCCAGGTACTCTCATAGAGTGGGCAATTAAATCCCAGAGCCTCCAATCAACGAAAGTCGGCCAACAACAGTGAAGTGCATGCGCGACAAAACAAAGGTACGCCTGAAACGACCGAATATAAGAGATTTCTAAGAACATAAAAAAGCATTCATAAAAGTTGCAAAACGTCAAAATACGCCTTGCTCCCTTGAGCAAAGCCAAAATACAGGCGCCAACAATTGTTCAAACAGGTTAAAACAAAAGTTTCATGCCACGCAGGGCCCAGAACTAACTAAGGAAAAGCAATAATAGGTGGCAGGGGACACGTCAATCCAACACGACGTGCTCTACATCGCCAGTTGCACCTAATCCAGACTCCGGAGGAGGCTGAACTTCAGAAGCAGGCTCTTCAGCACGATTTGCTTCAGGAACCTGCCCAGAAGCCGAATCAAGCCCCCTAGGGTCCACCTTCACATCAGCAAAGTCATCATCCTCTTCAGCTTCTAGTTCAAAATCCGACAGGATCCCTAGATCAACCTTCTCGAGAAAAGCACCAACAAACATCCTTTCTTCTTCATCTAGGTCCCAGACCAGGTGTTTGCCCTCCTGGGACTCCTTGATACAGGCAATTTTCATTTCTCAGGAAGAGCAAGCAACAACATCAGCCAGGACCCTGGACAGGTCAGCTTTCTTCTGCTTCAGCACCTTGATCTCAGCAGTCAGGGAATTATTAGCCTCCAGAGCCTGAGCATGCCGGTCCTCTGAATCCTTCAGCTGGCCACGGTTATCCTTCAAGCTAGCACCAGTACTATTCAGCTCCCCCTGAAGTTTGATTTTCCCCAGCTTCTCCACGTTAAGTTGAGCAGCCAGATCCCTGTTTTTTGTCTGGAGAAGGCTCACGCTATCCTCCAGTTGAGCAAGCCTCTCTCGGAGGAAGAGCGAAAGCTGCAGCGACTGCGAAAAACAAAGACCATAAAAAAAATGTTCTACCTCAAAGGAATGTTCAACTCCCAGATCCGCCATGTCCTTGGTGGACCTCTTCTCCAATGACGCAAGAGGGCCAGGAAGTAGTAGGCGTTCCATAAAAGGCCAGTATCCCAGGGACATAGAACGTCTGAACCCCTCTGGAAACTTTAAAAGAAAATTCAGCTGGAGGGGTAGGAGAAGTAGCAGCAACGGTAGATGTGGAGCCAGCAGTAGGGGTAGGGGAACTTCGGCGCAGCGGGGGCAGAGTTGCCAAGGGCGTGACTTCTATGGGAGTGGCCTCAGGGGAAGTCGTCGGTCTCTTACAGAAGCTAGCTTCAGTATCTGAAGCAGACTCAGCTCTCCTCTTTAAAGCAGGCCTGGGTCAATACCCGCGACCCTCCTCCTACGCTGGGTCATGATCATCTCCAAGGTTACCTTGGGCCTAGCAGATTCTGAGCCCAAAAAGAAAACACAACTTAAGGAACTAGAAACAAGGATAACGGAAGTAGCAGAGTTAAATTCAAAGGATAAAGGCCATACTAGACGACATAGCCTCTTCCTCTTCACCAGCAAGAACAAGAAGGCGCTTGAAAGACCGTAGCTCAGGAGCAAGCCCGAAGAGCTTGGTGAGAGAAGTAAACTCGTCTGACGATGGAATAAGGCGATTCAAGCCTGCACAAAAGAGCAAGTAAGAAACGTAAGAAAGCAAAGAGGAAGCCAAAGCAGGTATGCTAGATACCTGAAGTAGACCGCCATTCCGAAAACAAATAATCAACTGGAGGAGGCAGAGATTTAATCTCCACAAAAATAAAGCAACGGAATCAATCAGAGTCATTCGGTTTTGGAGGGAAGATTATGTAGTGCCCGTCATTCTCCCGTACCCGTAAAGTCACTTGGCCGAGACCCAGAGACCTCACCGTGAACAGGTGACCCAGATCACCCAGATCAATCTCGCTGCCATAAGCCTCGTTCATGGCGGCTAGAGGAAGCGGGGTGCGTCAGGCATAAGGAACGACTTGGCATACTGCCAAGTTATTCAAATGAAGAAAATCCTGAACCAACTTGGGGAACGAAAGACGAAGGCCTAAAAAGAAAAGGTAAAGGTAAAAGCTAGTCCACCCCGGCCTCCTGAAATCGGCTCTTTCGCCGGGACGACGTATATGCACCACGACATCTTCGGAAAACCCAAACCACTCCCTGATCAAGGCAATATCACCGGCCTCGAAGGTAGAATCACACGAATGGGATCTAAACTAGTACCCTTATTAAAAGATACCATCTTAAACTTTGACGAGTTTCTTTCAATTGGCCAAATATCACCCCATAACACCACCTCATTTTAATTGGCAAAACAAGACTAAAATTAGGCATTTCCGGAATATGCTTGTGTAATACTCAAATCCATGAACAAAATATTCAAATCCAATGGACAAAGACCATATTGTGGCCCTATTTTTCTCGGTTGAAAGTAGCTGAATTGAACTAAGTGTGTGTTTGGCCTTACTTTTCAAACTGTTTTTGGAATCAAAAACACTTTTTGGCAAAACATAACATAAATTTAAAAGTTAATAGTAGATTCTCAAAAACTCAAATACCATGTTTTTGCTCATACAAATTGAAGCATCAATTTGATGTTTTTGTTTCGTAAAAACTACTTTTGAAATATTAAGCTTAAAAACGAGAAACTCATTTTAAGTAAACTACGCCAAACATGCTCTAAATTTAATGAAACTGAAACGAACCTAATAAAGCTAAATCGAACTTAATTAAATAGATATGAAGTCATATAAAATGAGCCCAAATTAACTGAACAAGATGACCTTTCTCCTTTCTCCTTTCTCCTTTCTCCTCAAACCGTTAAACCTTGCACAAAAATCCAACAACCTGCTGATCTCAAAAATCAGTCCACCTAACTAATCGTGTTATCCCCATTTAATCAACGGAAAATAGATGCGGTGCCTTGAGGTTTGCTTTTTTGCCCGAAATACCCAATTTTTTTATCGGAAACTTTAAGAGGCCATAATTCGTGTTTATGAGTTCAGAAAGTGATATTTTTTTTTTTCAATTTAATCATCTTTCCGAGAAGTACGACTTGAGAAAAAAAGTTGTTGAGTTTGGAATTTGTGACCAAGAGATATGGTCACTCAAAGTTTGTTCGGTCAAAAAAACTTTGACACACAATAACTCCTAGCCAAAGGACCCAAATTACGATAACTTTTTTTTTTAAATCGTAGTTCTCGGAAAGATGATCGATTTGAAAAGAAAAATTATCATTTTCTAAAATCATAAACACGAGTTATGGCCTCATAAAGTTTCTCAAATAAAAAAATTGGGTATTTCAGGCAAAATGTCAAACCTCAACAGCACGCGTGCATTTTCCCAAAACATGGATAATGAATTTCATTTCTCATGAATTTCAATTCAAAACCCGAACTAGCTCCATCACTAGTCACTACTATGAAATTGCCGGAAAAGCTGAGATTAAGCTTGAGCTTGGTCTGAAGCTTGGTATTTGCACTTGGTATGGGATTATTTCTGAGGCTTTTGTATTTTGGGAAGTGACTGTAGTAATAGCCCTTTGCCCATTGATTTTTTAGGACAATTGAAACTGTAGAGTCAGAATGTGTCCTTCAAGAGCCTTTTTTAGGAGGGTGATTGTCTGCTTGTTGAGTTTGCTAATGCAAATTCCTTCTGCATGTGTTTGTTCCTTTTATGTTTGGATGTTGAGACAAGCTAGTGATACTCGCAGGTCGTTCGACAGTGTCGTTTGATTTATTATTCTACCACTGGTAAATTGTTGATAAGCCATTCAGAGCAATTAAGGTCTATTGATGACCTTAGTCAGTTAGAGCCTGATGTACAAGAAAGCGCTGAGCATAGGGTAACTCGATCCAAGTCTTTATCACTCGATCAAAGAGGAGTCGGAGATTATGTCGAGAGTATGATTTGGCCTTTTAGAAGATCAGATTCGTCCCGTCGCCATAGCAGGGTGAACTAGGAGATTATGCTATTCAGGCTTGTATCCGGTTTAATCCGAATTCGAGCCTGGTAGAACCACTAGGGCGGTAAAGCTCTCCCTCATGAGTTTCAACATTGTTGCGTTCCCAGGCTCGAGCACGAGACCTCTGGTTAAGCTAGAACAACCCCTTGCCAGTTGATCTAAGTGCTCATGGGTTATCAGTAGAAATAATAAGAGTATTGTTGTCTCTCAGAAGACCGACCTACTATTTAAGTATGTACCCGTTTTAAACGGGAATTTATTTTCATATCATCCTGCTTTGGTATAAAGAAAACAAGTTAAAAACTATGTATTCTTATTAAGTACTCCCTCGGTCCCGGTTTTTTGTTGTCTTATTCCACCGATTAACAAGCACAGGTTACACAAGAACAACCAGGTGCACACTTGCAGTAGGCCTTGCCAGTTCCCTTGACCTCCTCTTTGCTACATGTGCATGGGTTGCACCCACAGTGCTCCCCGCACGCGCACTTCTTGTGTTCTACTATCTCTTCTCCTCCCGCTGTACACCTGTATAACGGAAAATAACTTGCTAATAAGCAACATTTTAGGCGATACAAATTACAAATATTTCTTTTAAAATATTTAGAGGTGACCGTCCAGACTAGTCTCCCTAGCTCTACCACTGCGTGAGAAACTCGAGATATTTATAAAGAAACTAAGCATATTAAACAAATAAAGAATATATAAAAACACAAATCCCTGTTTAAGACGGAGATATCTGTTTTATGGTTAAAACGAGTCAATTATTACCCACTTGCATGAATAAAGACAAATGAAATGTATGACTCGTTTTATTCACGATACATCTGTCTTAAGAAAGACTAACAGATACGGAAATACAAGAATAAGACCTGCAAGAGAGACCACCAGGACAAGGAGAAGGACAACCACAAGATTCATTGCAAATTGTAGTAGTAGAACTTCCACTTTTTATATCTGACATTTTTATTTTTATTTTAATTTAATTGATCCTTGAAGTGAAAATAGCTAATGCTCTTCCCTTTCCCTTATATGGTCGTCATTATTCCCAGAAGGAAGCCATGCGGCAGCAAGATAAGCTGTGTTATTAAGATAAACATGTTAAAATTATAGGGTTCGTGGCATGCATGCATCTACTTATATACGTTTGCATAAGAATCGGATTGTAGGATCCTAAAATCCCACCCTCACTAAATATAGTTTTTTATTTGATACAAACATACTCCATAAAATTGAAGATCAAAATAAATATTAACTAGTTGGTAGGCCCGTGCGATGCACGGGCACGTAGTAGTATCACCTGTTACAATATATGAGTTGTTATCTTATGACATTTTTATAAGTATTGGACTACGAAGTTGGTACCATATGAAATTTGTAAGAATGGTGGTTTATTACTCATTTTCATTTCTCTTCATGGTCTCTTGTCAACACTCTTGAAACTCACCCTTAGATAATTGTCAATAAAATTTATTAAGGCCCTCATAATTCTCCATGGCACAAGATTATTATAGCCGCCTCTTTTTGCTCTACTTCTCTTTTCGTGGGTATTAGTTAGGTTGTTTGTGATCATTTAGGGTCCGTTTGGATTGAGTAAATTGGAGAGAAAGGGAGGGGAGAGAAAAGGAGGGATTCATTTTCCTTTGTTTGGATACAAAATATGGAARGAGGGGAATGGAGGGGGAGTGAAATGARGGGATTTAATTTCTCTCCTATTGAACAAACCATAATCTTTCCATGAGTGACAAGATTTGGAAGGAAAACTTTGTTTGACCTCTCATCTCCCTCCTTCCTCCCCTTCCATTTCTATTATCCATAAGCATAATCCATTCATTCCCCCATCACCCTCCTTCGCCCCCCTTTCATTTCCCTCTCATCATTTTTTTTATCCAAACAACCACAATTCACTTATATTTATTAAACTTTATATATGTCTGTGTGAATTAATAAATTTAATTAATGCTTATATTATGATTAAAATTAAATAATACACCCTCCTATTCAGCCTATAGTTCCCCTTTCATTATAATACTACTCACATATATTAGAGAAAGATGAACTATAGGCTGAATAGAAGGGAGTATTTGTTTCATTATAATACAAAGCCCCGGATGGTTTTCAGGCAGTGTTTTACCAAACACAGTGGGAGACTGTCTCGCCAAGTTTATATGACGTGGTGCTAAAAGTGTTACATGAAAATATCCTTCTAGTGGGTTTATGCGAAGCTTTCATTGCGCTCATTCCGAAAATTGATAACCCTCACATGGTTTCTCAATTTAGACCGATTGGACTTTGCAATGTAGCTTTCAAAATTATAACTAAAATGTTGGTTAATCGTCTTAAGCCCGTGCTACCTGTTTTAATAAGCCCAATGCAGAGTAGCTTCGTCCCGAAGAGACAAATAACGGATAACGTTATTCTTGTTCAGGAGATTCTTCACTCAATGAGGAATAAAAGAGGACAAAGAGGGTTCATGGCGCTGAAACTCGATCTCGAAAAGGCGTATGACAATTTGGAATGGCCATTTATTGAACATACTTTGAGAGACATGGGGATTGCCAGTAAGAATGATTACCACGATAATGCTATGTATTCGCTCGACCTCTTTAAATATTCTGTGGAATGGAGAACAGACGGAAGCTTTCACTCCAACTCGGGGAATAAGACAAGGGGACCCCTTGTCTCCATATATTTTCACAATGTGTATGGAAAAGCTAAGTCAACTAATTGAGCAAGCTGCTCGAACGAACAAATGGAAGGGATTCCAAACAAGCCGAGGTGGTCCAGTGTTGACACATCTATTTTTTTGCAAATGATACCATCTTGTTTGGGGAGGCTACTATTGACCAGGCGAGGAGTATCAATAAATGTTTAAATAGTTTTTGTCAAGCATCCGGTCAGAGGGTGAGTTTAGCGAAGTCGAAGGTGTACTTTTCACCTAATGTAGATCAAATGGAGGATGCTGACATTTTGGACGAGCTTAATATCACTCGGACTGAGGATCTGGGTATGTATTTGGGCATGCCTACAATTAATGGACGGGTTACTAAAGAGACTTTCGATTTTATCGCACAAAAGGTAGATAAAAGGTTATCGGGATGGAAAACAAAGAACTTGTCTTTAGCGGGTAGAGCCACTTTGATTCAATCGGCACTTTCTTCGATCCCTTCTTATGCAATGCAAATAGCGCGACTTCCTCGGGCCCTTTGTGACGAACTGGACAAGAAATCCCGCAGATTCCTTTGGGGTGGAGATGAAAATACTCGAAGTCTAAGTTTGGTGTCGTGGGAAACAGTAACAAAAGAAAAATCAGAAGGTGGTCTAGGATTGCGATCGATGCGCCAAGTAAATATTGCGTTCATGGCCAAACTAGGATGGAGGTTGCTAGATGAACCAAATGCTTTGTGGGCAAGAGTTTTACGACATAAGTATTGCAAGGGACGTTGTGATAGAGAAATGTTTGTGGCCAAACAAAGCAGCTCAAATATATGGAAAGGCGTGGTGGAGGCGGTAGAAACTTTACGTAAAGGGCTAAGCTGTTCGAATGGAAATGGTAAAAAAAACGTTTTGGAGGGATAATTGGGCACTTAATAAACCATTAACCGATTGCTCCTTGCTACCTATACCGCAATACCTGGATTCGTCCTCTGTGGAAGATATGTGGAATGAGACCATGGGTTGGAAATGGGAGGAGTTTGCGGAGTTCTTGCCCAATTAGGTTCTTCATACTATTGCGTCTTTCGAAGTTGTTCCCGGTGTGGAGAACGATGATCATTTTTACTGGGCAGCAACTTCGTCGGGTTTTTTCACCATTAAATCGGCAATTAAATTAATTCGCAATGACACAGTCGAGGATGGAGAGTCGTATTGGAACTTACCTTGGAAAACATGGGCTCCTCAACGCATTAGAGTGTTTTTATGGCTTCTTCTCCATGATAGGATCATGTCCAATTCTAATAGAGCTAGAAGGGGCCTGACGGAGGACTCATGTTGCAGTTCATGTGGAGTATTATAAGAGACATCGCTTCACCTTCTTCGAGATTGTGAAGAAGCACGCAAAWTTTGGATGCTATTTCCGTTTGCAAGATCGTTTGTTTTCTTCGAAGGGTCAAACCTGAAGGATTGGGTA
>VHZZ01005724.1:66306-82687 GCA_009801015.1 Silene noctiflora
TGTTGCGTTTGTTGTTGTTATTGATGTATGCTATATGCAGCTGTTGTTGTTGAATGTAATGTAAATATGGTTTAATGCAGGGTTGTATATATGTTGCTAATGATTTCACAATTTAAAAAAATAAAAACAATAACAACAGTTATATAGATTAAAACCATTGTTATATATACATATAACAACGGGTTTCTAAAACACCCGTTGTTATTAATTTCCTACCAAAAACAAATTGGCGCCAGATACATATTTTCACAACGGATAGCCTGTAGTAACAACGGTTATTTACCGYTGTTAAAGCTTCAACAACGGGTTTTTAAAAATATTTAACCGTTGTTAAAACTTGTAACAACGGAGGCTTCAACAACGCCCGTGTTTTGATTTAACAACGGTTAATAGCCKTTGTTGTAGGCTGTTTTTGTAGTAGTGATGGTTTATGTCTTTTGAAAATGTATGTTATATGTTAAGTTTAATATCCTAGTTTTGTTATTTCATGAATCTTTTAATGTGACCTTATAATGTTCTTATATGGCAATAGTAGCATGATAATTGGTTGAGCCTTGATATGAGATGAAGATAATAACTATTAGATCATAATCTTGTTGTCATGATAAAACATGATGACCTAATATGACCTCTAACTGCAAGAAACTGCAAGAAGTTGGAACCATTTGGACAAGTCTAATTATTCACATATGTTGTAATGTCCCTTATGTGATCATCATAATCATAATGATTGGATATGTGTATCTTTTTATTTATTTTGTCATGTTTAATTCTGGTCAGTAGCGGTAAATGTTAGCTGTGATTATTTGGATAAAATTCAATGGGTATCTATGTATGTTTTATTGATTATTATTGTAGTGATGTTTTGCGGGAATAGTATATGTTATGCATGTTAATGGGAAAGTTCGAAATGGCGCCTTAATATTTGTATGTTGTCAATTTATTCTTGTCTCTGCATGAATGTTTATATAAAAATACTAACTACGCTTAATTATTCGCACATGTGATATGTTATTTATGTTCTAATGCTTTTGTGAGAATATGTGTACCCATGGTTATAATTGTTACTTTGGTTGTGATGAATAAGAGATGGTGTGATGTACTGTGCATGACTTAATTATTACCAACGTTGGCTTTGTTCTTAGATATGGATGTAATCTGTTCTGGTGATGGTGTGACTGATGATGGAGGTTACGGGGACGTAACCTTTTTTAAGGAGGATAGGATTGGAAAATCTTGGAATGATTGATGATATTGATATGCGCGTGATTGGTAGTTACATCGAAGTTGGATCTTTTGATTTTATATACTTTCAAGTTAATTGTGTTGGCCTGTTCTTTAAGGAGGATAGACTGTGGTTAAGAATGAGATGTTGTGTGCTTATATAATTCATGTGTTGTCTTAGTATATAAAGGTTGAGCTAAACTTCGGGAAGAAGTTTGTTTTAAGGGAGATAGGATGTAATACCCGCTATTTTATGTAGCATTTTGTCATGGGGAAGACCTTAGGTTGACATCTGTTATGGGTAGTGTGGTGAAATTCGGGAACGAAGTTCTTTTTAAGGAGGAAAGACTGTAATACCCCGTATTTTAGTTATGGTCAATGCAAGTCAAACTACGTATTCATAAACGTATTTCAAAGTGAATTGTTTTACGAAGCTGTTTTATATGAATTATTATTATTTCGGAAATCACATTTTAATAGTTGTTCATATTTTATAATTATTTCATAAAATGATATAATGTTATATTTCTTTAGTTATAAAAAGATATTTATAATTAATTATATTTCCTATTTTATATTATTTCTTATTTTATATTTAATTCTTATTTAATAATTTTAAATTCTATTTCTTTTCTAAATTATATATGGGCCCAAAATTCTGAAATTTTATTAGTATTTGTGGTTTATAAATTTCATAAAATAATAATAATAATTATAATATATAATATTTCCTAAAAGCAATTTGGAAATCCTATTCCTTCCCTAATGCCTTTCTTTTAATCTACTATAAATACCTTGTTATATGACTTACTTTCTTCGTAATGCAAAGACGTGTCTCAAGCAAAATTTCATATTTCACAAAGCCCTAATTGCCTTATATGAGTAAGTTTATGAAACCGTCTTAAAATCGTTATTAATTTGTTTATTACATTGCGCGTACACCGTCTTATGCTAATGATTCCTTCGACCTTGCTTGACCCTAGACCGTCGTAATTGACCTAGGCTAGGATATGACACTCCGTGACCAGACCAAACCGTAGTAAAACCGTCGTTGACCGTCGCATAGGGTGTTAATTGGGTGGTTGTTGGTAGGTGTCGGGTATACGCCGTAAGACTAGAACTCGAGCTTGAACCTGTTTTGGACTCGATTTGACCAAGGTTTTGGGTTGGTTGGTGTTGGGTGGATTAGTAGACCATGGTGAGTGGTAAGGGTGGCGGTCATGGCGGTGGTTGCCGGAGATAGGCGAGATTTGCGGGAAGTTGGGTTTTCGGGTTGAGTGCTTAAGACGAGTTTTTTGTCGGGTACGTGGGTTGTCATGGCAAGGGGAAGGTAGGGTTGAGTTAATGGGTGGTAGTCGGTCATAGTGGTGGTGTTGTGGTGGTTGGTGGTGGTGGTTTTATGCGAAAACAGGGGAAGGGGGAGTGCGTGTGTGGTGTTGTTTTAGGAGGGTGTTGATGACTGGTGTGGTGGCGACGAGAGGAGGATGACACTGCCCCTGGAACCACCGTGCATCAGTGGTGGCCAGAGGTGGTTTATGGTTATGTGGTGGTGGTTTCGTGGTGCTTCGTGTCACGGGTTTGAGAGGGGAGAGCAGGGTGTGTGTGTATGTCATGTTTGGACCAAGGAGCAAGGATGTCGAGGGAGATGACGGGAAGGTGGTGGTTGTCAGGGCACACCGTGGGGATTGGCAGATCGGAAGTGGTTGCCGTGGTTGTTGAGCGTGGGATGGGTGGTTGTGTTGTTTAAGTTTGTGTTGTTTTATATCGATGTTATTCGTAATTTACGTAACGTTATATATAATATATATGATTCGTATAATTATTTGTAAGTCAGAGTTTGTAATCGTATTTAATTAATTAGTTTTATTGTATTGATTTATAAGACAAGTGTAATTGTTCAATGCTTAGGACAATGTTTAATAAGTTTATAATTATATAATGTGACCAGATGTATTTATATTCGTAAACATTATGATAATGATAATATAAGTATAAATAATATAATTAATTATCGTGTTAATTGAGTAGCTAGTAATTGTTATTATTATTTGCTTAATGGTGACGGGTGTTGATTGACGGATACCTTTCGTTTACTTTGCGGATTGCTTTAATTGGAGTATTTGCTGAAAAGGTAAGAATTTCCTACTCGACTCGGATTTTATTATGTGAATACATATTTAATTGTGACGGTTGATGAGATTACTGTTAACATTGTGAATGACTATTGGATGTGGAGTATATGTGGACGCTATGATTGTTGTCTGAGTCGTATGATAGGATTGTGTAGTGTAGTGGTTTTAGTTGAGTATAACATGGAGTGTGTTACTGCCAGTTGTCCATAACAATTGATTGTTACTGCCAGTTGCGCATAGCATGTGAATGCTACTGCCAGATAGTTGTGCATAGTAAGTGATTACTACTGCCAGTTGAGCATAGCACGGTGTTAAGGGGGTTGTGCTACTACTAGTGACGGAAATGAGTTGTACGAATGTGGTGATGAGAATTTTAAGGATGTTTATTTAATTGGTTGGATTAATATTGTTGTTTGGTAAATTCCTACTCAACCTCGTGTTTGACCATGTATTCGTGAACACCTGTGATGAACCAGATATTGGGGAGCAGTTTTGCTTGACAGATTTTTGAGTTAGAGGTCTTGGGAGCTTACGAGATGCAAGGCAGGAGAAGTTGGACCATAGTTGTTGTCTATATCACTTAGTTGATGAAAACTTTATTTTTATGTATTTTATTTATTTACGCCGCGTGGTAATTGCAATATCAAAAGTTTAAATTAAATCAGTTATATATAAAGTACCTTGGTTTGTTTATCTTTGTTATTCACTACCTCAGGAAACTGAGATGGTAACAACTCTATTTAATTGGGAAAGTCTTGCTAAAGACTCTTAAATAAATGGGGGTGTTACAGACATGGTTGAACAAGTCTAATATGACAAAAGATGAAGGCGGCTCAGGATCGACAAAAGAATTATGCGGATTAACATCGTTGGGACATTGAGTTCCAAGTTAAGGACAAGGTTCTTTTGAAAGTGTCACCTATGCGTGGGGTGATGCGATTTGGTAAGAGAGGGAAGCTAAGGAAGAAGTTTATTGGCCCTTATGAGATTTTGGATCGTGTTGGTGAGGTTTCATATCGTTTAGCCTTGCCACCAGCTTTGGACCGCGTACACAATATTTTCCATGTATCCCAACTACGGAAGTATGTGAGTGATCCTTCTCATGTACGGAAGTCTTGGATCGGAAGATTCGCAAGACTAGGAATGGGGAGACGGTGTTGCTAACAGTGTTGTGCCCTAATCACGACATTGAGGAAGCGACTTGGGAGGCGAAAGAAGCCATGAAGGAGCGCTATCCTAATATTTTTGAGTAGGTATGTTTGGTTACAGGGACGTAACCTTGTTTCTTTACGGGGCGGTAGAAGATGATCGCATAAGTTTTCGCATAAGTTTTGCTGCGTTTTGAGTCAGTTTTGGTCAAGTTTTTGGTTTGTTTCGGGTTGTTAGTGTTGTGGTTGAGTTTTATATTGTGTTGTGGTTTTATTGTTGCATGGTGTGAGTGGTGATGGGTTTTGTTTTCGGTATGGGTTTGAACTTCGGAGACGAAGTTCATTTTTAAGGATGGAAGACTGTAATACCCCAGGTATTCTGGTCTTTGGGGTACTATATCGAGTAAGTTATTATCAGATTCTGGAAGGGTTATGTTTGTTAGTTACACGACCTAGTTGAGCGAACTCGATCAAGTAGGGACTACTCGATCGAGTGCCTGCGCTGTTACAGGTTTTGCGTCCCATTTGATTTTAAAAAAGGAGAGGTTTTATTTTATTTTATAACCACAACCTTCTTAAAATTCATTTTACAACTTTCACAAAAAGAAGAACTCAAACAACGTAAGATCCTTTTTTCTCTTTACAATCAAATCAAAAGGCTAAAGTTCTTAACTTTTGTGGCTTTTCGTACCATCGCGTTCATCATTGTTTGGGTAAGATCAATATATGGTTTTTATGCCAGTCTTTTGGTTTTGTCTAAACCCTAATTTGAGTAATTAGGGATTTTGGGGGTTAATAGTTGCATAGATCTTAATTGTATGTTTATTGTATAGGAGGTGACTTCGTAGTGGAGACTTTTTTATCATTCAGAGCTTATGTGGTGATTTTCATTTCAGGTAGGGTTTCCCTACTCGGTTACTGTTTAAATGATTTATGATATGTGATGGCATGTTTGTATTGTGATGATAGTTAGATTGTTGAGATTGGCATTGTTATCAGTTTGTGGTTGTTGTATTGTTTGTATATGGTTCGCGAGGTGCACCCTCGGCTGAGTGGAGTCATTTGCGGGAATGGCTTCACGCCCTTGTTCGCTCCTTGTGGTTCTCGTCACAAGGGGGATGTACACATTAATGGTCATTGGGTTATTCGCTCTATGGTTTTTGAGCGGGGCTTAGGTGGTACGGCTGCGGTCCCCACTGGCGGAGTAGATTACCTGTTGCGATGGGTAATATGGTAGGACTAGTTATTTAGTGTGTAGTCAGGTGATTGGTATGATGTGGAGTTTGGGGTATATGATGTATGATTTGTATATGACTCTTATTTTGTTTTTCAGTAACTGACCCCGTTTATGTGTTTTGAAATCTATGGTGATCCATACGGAGATGGTGAGCAATGTCTAGCAGGTATGCTTTGGGATAGCTCGCGGGGCTTGGATAGGATGGAGTCATCACATATATTTCTGGATAGTCTGCGGCTGTAGTTCTATAACGGTTTTGGTTTTCAGTAGTTTTGTCTTGAGACAGTTGTATCGTACTTGGAGTTTTTGGTTTTGAGATGTACGACTTAAAGTTTTTAACTTTAAATGTTGTTTCATGATGGTCACTTTTTTTATACTGTACATCGGGCAACCAAGATGGTAGCATCTTCATATGCTAGGGTGGTCTTGGTAAGGCATCGTGGTGTATAGGGGTGTTATACGTACCATGAAAGAGCTCACCGCTCCGGACCTTTTTCAAACTCCTCTATCCATTACTTTTCTGCCTCTGCGGAGAATGTCACTTTTGATCTCAAATCCGGGATTATTCACCAACTCCTACAATTCCATGGGACAAGCATGGAGGGCCCTAATAAGCATTTGAATAAATTCCACCTTGTTTGTACTAACATGAAACCAAATGGGGTGACCAATCAACAATTACAATTGAGGGTCTTCCCTTTTCTCTAAAGGATGCGGCCAAGAATTGACTCTGTTATCTTCCTACGGGATGCATCACCACCTGGATGGCAATGAAAAGGGTCTTCTTGGAGAAGTATTTTTCGCCTACACTCTCCGCTCAACTTAAGAAGGAGATTAGTAATGTGGAGCAACAAGATGGACAGAACTTGTATGAATATTAGGAGAGGTTCAAGCAATTAATTGCTAGTTGTCCATACCATGGGTATTTTGACTATGACCTTCTTCTTAACTTTTGTGCGGGTCTAAATGAGGAAGATGGGAGGATGATAAAGGCCGTTACCCAAAGAGGGGCCGAGTGTTTGTCGGTGCAAGAGGCCAATGATTTGATAGACAAACTAGCGGGTGGTGCTTATGGAAGAAAATTTAAGAAAGTTAACTTTAGCTTTTCATCGAGCCACTCTTCTATTCCAATAGAAGAAAAGGTTGATATGCTTACATCCTTTATGAAAGGGCTTATCCAGGGAAATGGGAACCTGTTAAGTTTTGTGGTCTTTGCAATGATCCTACTCATCCCACCGATGAGTGCCTAACATTATTTGAAGAAGAAGGTAATACGGTGGTGAAGGCTCTTAGTTTTGGTCAAAGAAAGTTCGATCCATTTTCCAACACTTATAATGAGGGAACCAAATATCACCGAAACTTTGGGTGGAGTGGGAACCAAAATCAAAACCAAAAGGGATAATCGGATTTTTATTTCCAAAAACTACAAAACAATCAATCATCCTTGGAAGATATGATGAAGTCTCTTTCTACAAATCAACTGGTCATGCAAAGGAGACTAAACGTTTGCAAGCCAACACTAGAGAGTTTCAAACCACCATGCTTATATAAAATCGGCTCACCAATTCTAGGTTTGGCAATCTTTAAATCCAAGTGGGACAAATTTTTAACACTCTCACAAACCAACCCGTTCAAGGTGGGAAGCTCCCTTCTCATACCATACCTCCACCTACTAAGGAATAAGCGCAAGCGGTTTCCTTGAGGAATGGTAGAGAGTTGGTGGAAGCACCCAAGGGTCCTAAGAAATCAAGAGTTCCTCAAATTGTTCACGAAATAGAGGATGTAATTGAAGATGAAATTGAAGTGAGAGTGGAAGAAGGGGAAGCTTCTACACCCTAACAAGTGGAGGACAAGGAACCACTTCCTTTTCCGGAGTATGAGCCCAAGGCTCCCTTTACAAGTGCCCTCAATAATAGAAGAGTAATGGATAAGAACACTTCCTTTACAATATCTTTCGTAAGGTGGAGGTAAACATCCTACTTCTTGATCTTCTTAGTAGTGTACCAAAGCAAGAGAAATTTTTGAAAGAATTGTGAACTACTAAAACGACCAACAAAGCTAAGAGCATGAAAAAGGTGAGAGCTAGTGAACATGTTGCGGCTATGTTTCAAAAGCGTTTACCACAAAAGTGTGGTGATCCGAGCATGTTCATTATCCATGGAAATATTGGTGAATTGGAATGCCAAAGAGCCATGCTTGTTTTGGGGGCTTCTATTAATGATTTGCCCCACTAGCTTTATGAGTCTCTTAAGTTGGGGCCATTGAAACCGACTCATGGTTTCATTTCCTTGGCCGATATATCTAACATCTACCCAAAGGGTGTCATTGAGGATGTAGTGGTCAAGGTAGGGGACATGATTTTCCCCGCCGACTTTTATGTGATTGACATGGAGCTCGAAAAAGGCTCAACTCCAATCCAATCTTGTTGGGAAGACTGTTAATGAAACTTCTAACACTAAGATAGATGTTTCTAGTGGGTGTCTTACCATGGAATTTGAAGGTCAAAAGATTAAGTATAACATTTATGAAGCGATGTTTTCTAGAGATATTTGAACCTATCATTCAAACCGTTTATGAATTATGTAAAAGTGATCCTTTGGATGTTAATTTAACTAATGGAATGTTTGGAGAATATATGGATATGTTTTGTCTTGTAATTTGCAGGAAACTATTCAAGATTTGAAAGAAACCCCATCAATGGAAGAAGGAGAAGAAATCGAAGTAAGAAGCAAGGCAGAGAGAAAAGCGCACGGTGCACCTTTTCTCCCCAAAAAAGGGCACGGTGCGCTTTTGCCTCTGTCCATGATTTTTTCTTCTTTTATTCTTCTTTGTTAGAGGAGCTATCGAAAGAGAAACCTATTCCCTCTATTGTTAATGCTCCTATTGTTGAATTGAAGCCTCTACCAAGCCACTTGAATTATGCTTTTCTAGGGGATGCAGAAAATTTACCCGTGATCATATCAAGTAAACTTTCAAGAAGCCAAGAGGATTCGCTCATTCAAGTCTTAAAGAAGCACAAAGTGGTTATTGGATGGACAATGACCGATATAAAAAGGATAAGCCCAACACTATTCACGCATAGGATTCTCTTAGAAGATGAGGCTAAACCCGTTCGCCAACCACAACGGCGTTTGGACCCTCCTATGATGAAAGTTGTCAAGAAAGAGATACTCAAACTTTTACATGTAGGTATGATCTACCCTATCTCGGATAGCCAATGGGTTTGTCCAACCCAAGTTGTTCTAAAGAAATTCGGGCTTACGGTAGTCGAAAATCAAGATGGTGTCTTAGTTCCCACCCGAGTTCAAAATGGGTGGCGAGTTTGCATAGGAAACCGTAAGCTCAACGCAGTGACTATTGTTTTTTGGCTGGTTACTCGGGTTATTTTAAAATCCTTATAGCACTTGAGGACCAAATAAAAACAACATTTACTTGCCCCTTTAGAACGTTTGTGTACCGGAAAAAGCCATTTGGTCTTCGGAACGCATACGAAACGTTCGAAAGATGCATCGTAATTATATTCTCGGACCATGTAGAGGATTTTATTAAGGTTTTCATGGATGATTTCACCGTTCATGGTGAGTCATTTGAAGATTGTTTGAGTCACTTGTCTTCAGTTCTCCAACGATGCATTAACACTAACCTTGTACTTAACCATGAGAACTATCATTTCATGATCGGGGAAGGGATAGTGTCGGGGCATGTGATATCCTCAAAAGGGATTGAAGTCGATAAGGCAAAGGTCGATACCATTCGCACCTTGCCTTATCGTACTAATGTGCATGAAGTAACATCCTTTTTACGTCATGTCGGGTTCTATCGGCGATTCATCAAGGACTTCTCAAAGATCATTGCACCCTTGTGTAAACTCCTTCTAAAGGAGTGTGAATTTATCATGAGAAAATATTGCAAATAAGCTTTTGATAAGATCAAGGAGAATTTGATCATGGCACCAATGATCCAACCACCGAATTGGAATAAACTGTTTGAGATCATGGCGAATCCAAGCATGTACTCCCTTGGCGAGGTATTAGGCTAATGTTTAAGGAACATACCTCATGTCATACAATATGCTTCCACTATAATGAATAAGGCTCAATAGAACTACACTACCACCGAGAAGGAGTTCTTTCGGTAGTGTTTGCTCTAGAAAAGTTTCGTTCTTATATCCTTGAAGCCAAAGTCATCATTTTTACCGATCATATTGCATTTAAGCATCTTGCATCCAAGAAAGAATCTAAGCCTCGGTTGATGCGGTGGGTATTACTCTTGAGTGAATTTGATATCGACATCAAGGACAAGAAAGGCTCCACCAACACGATGGCGGATCATCTTAGTAGGATCATCCTAGAGAAATCCCCATTGGTGTCACAAGTGCCAATTAAGGAGACTTTACCGGATGAAGCCATTCTTTCCATGACAACTATGGAACCTTGGTATGCTCATATAATGAATTATTTGGTCTTGAACAAGTTTCCTCTGAGTTTTGCTCGTTATCAAAAGAATAAGATCAAGAGTGATTCAAATTACTATGTATGGGATGACCCCTAATTGTGGAAATATTGTGTCGATCAAGTTGTGAGAAGATGTGTGTCGGACACTGAAATCATGTCCATTCTTCAGTTTTGTCACGAATATGCATGTCGGGGCGACTTTGGAGCCAAGAAGACGGCTAAGAAGGTGTTGGAGTGCGGCTTATTTTGGCCAACACTTTTAAGAGATGCACACACACCTTAGTAAAAGCTTGTGATAGATGCCAATGAGTTCGTAATAACATTTCAAAGAGACGAGAAATTCCCCAAAACCCGATGCTCTATTGTAAAATCTTTGATGTGTGGGGCATCGATTTCATGGGACCATTTCCGGTGTCTAGTAAGTATACATACATTCTCTTAGCGTTGGATTATATCTCCAAATGGGTGGAGGCTAAGGCCTAGAAAGTTCATTAAGTCTAACATCAAGGAGTACATTTTGGGCATTTAATTGGTTTCTACATCAACAAACAACAAGATTCAAAGATCATAGTGAGGTATAATCACCTTACACTTATATTTGTGAATTTCCTAGCTTAAGATCCGAAATTAGCTTCTAATTTCACATTTTAATTGTTCAAACTTGTGATTAGTAACTCCTTTACTTGTGAAACACTTTGGGGTGAATTTACTTTGCAAAATAACTAGTTAGCACTTCACTTGAATTAGTGCATACTAGGTGTTTGTTGAAAGTCCTCAACGAAACGTTTGTTCAAATCTTGTTAAATTTTCTGAAAATTTGAGACATAATGGGTAGACTAAGCAATCCGAATCTTTTTCGTCACGGGGGACGAAGAGAGCCGCTAGTTCTCAATAAGATAAAGAGTACCATGGTCGGGAAGGGTTATCAGGGGAGGCTCTTAAAGTGTTCAAACTTTTCGACTCCAGGTCGTCGGTTGAGGTTACTAAGTTCCTACATGAGTTCACCCTTGGGGACTTGGGCATTCTTCCCATGACTAGAATTATGCTTAGTAAAGTGGGCTTGGAAACCTCCATTGGTCAAACCATTGTCACACGTCGAAGCACTACCCTTGAGTGCCTTTCCACACTTGAAAAAGTTATCTTGGCGCGTGACAGTATCCCGGGAATTAAATTTTGGGCAAGTAAGACCTTTCACACCATGACCTATGACCAACCGCCAAGCCCTCCACATAACCAAGATGCCCGAATCCATTCCTATTACCAAGCCCGGATTAAAAGCCTTTTGGCTAGCTATTACGGATGATGCCAAGGCCGAAATTCCAAGAACACCAACATCCCATACCCCGTCCTTTGCATTGTAAGACGAAAAATAAAATTAAACAATCTTGCTCAAGCCGAACCAACAAAAATTACCGAGCGTAACTTGAAATGTTTGTGGGCAATGACTCCGGAGGGAAGTGGAGTCCCGGATTGCACCAATTTATTTGTGGACGGATGTTTGGTGTCGAAAAAGGATCCAAAGGATACTATTTATGTCGGTGGTATAATTGAAGAACTTATTTGTCACTTAGAGATACCTTTGATGGAGGGTGCTTTCCCACTTGTAGAAGAGACATTTTATGATGCCCAATGATTAGGGGAAATGGGTATGATCGAAGGATTAGACAAACACCCGCTTCAAGTCATTTTGAACATGAGGGAGGGAAAAAGACCAAGCTTTACATTTAGCTTCTCTGACCACCTCACTCTCCTTTAGGTTGGGGAAGTGCCTCCGACTTTTACATGACACCGGATCATGATTTTGCCTCTTTATTGATTGACCGAGCTTTTGTTTATTCGGAGGATGAGGGAGTGGGAGAAAGAGGTGGTGTGCAACATCAACAGAGGGGGGACTCCATTTGATGGAGCCATACCTTATGGTGGCATGCCATTTGGTGGGACTCCATTTAATGAAGAAATGCCTAATGTTCATCAAGAGTAACCTCACTTTTCACGACCTCCCATGTCACATGAACAACACAACCTACGCCGAATGACTTCCAACAATGGCAATCAGGACTCGACCGATTATGTAGCTTGGAACAAATATTTAAACAATTTCGGGAAGAGGATAATGCAAGATGAAATATTTTTGAGCAACGACATCAATAAGAGGACAAGGAAGAACAACGTTATGTCCAACAAGTTAACTGTGAGACGTTGGTGGCTCTCAATAACCTAAACCTCAAAATTTCCCTACACAATATCAAGGTTACACCAACGACTGAGTGAATGAGGTCAATGCCAAAATGGCACGTTTTTCTCAAATAAGACAAGGTAAAATAAGGGGAGGGCACTCAGGAAGTGAGGGTGCCTGAAGTTCACACCAACAAGTTTGATCATGGTGTTCACCCTCACTTTGGGGACAAAGTGAAAAACAAAGTATGGGGTGGACATCAATTGGTAAATTTTAATATATTGTTTTTATTCCATTTCATGCATTGTACTTTAATTTGAAAACAAAAAGGAAGAAAATAAATGAGAGAAAAAGAAAATAAATGAAAAGAAAACCCGGCTAAGATGAAAACCGAAAGGGCATCCTAGGCAAAAATGGGAAAGTGGCCAAGGTCAGAGTGAAAACCCGAAAGGGCACTCCGAGCAAAATGAAGAAATGAATGTGTGCCACGAGAGTAGAAGTGAGGAAAATGCTAAACCGAAAACCTGCAAAGGCAGGCGATTTAGGCAGAATGAGAAAATTAGGAAGAGAAATGGAAATGAAAATGAAAATGATTAAATGTTGAAATCATGTCACATATTTCACTATTCCTACTATGGTATGGTGACACTAGTGGAGGAGACAAGAAGGTTTAAAGGGTAGGTTAGGGTGTATCAAGACTAGGTGGGGGATTTAGAGGCCTATCTTATAACTAGTGCTTGATAAACTTGGTGTATGGTTGAATGAGTGGATATTATGGTGGTTTGATGATTTTTTAGGATGGTTGTGAGGTATTTGTGGAGGTCTTCAGGTTGGCTTATTGAAGAGTTTGGACGTTTTGTGGTACTAGGCAACCCTGCATTTCAAATGAATGGAGTGATAAGGGGGAGAAATAAGGAGAGTTGTGATAGAATGCTGAAGATTGAATTGGTGGATTTAGGAACATTTTAGAAGACGGAAAATATAAGGAGGGCGCGTGAGTGAAAAGTGACTCTTTATGGAGGTAATTTGGTCATTTATTTTTATGATGGTGTTGAGAGGAATAGTGCCCACGTTGTTACAATTATGAGGGCGATATAAGAAGGTCGGCATGTGAGAGAAGATGGCGCGTCCGTTTGAGCTTCCCTATACTCTTGTGAATCTTTTCATTGATGGGTCAGGTTCATGAAAGTTTACTCGGTACAAGCAAAGGCTCAAGTGTGAGGTGTTTGATAAGCTCACTATTCTACTATCTTTTTAGCGTGTTTTAGGTATAATAAGTCGACATTTGGGAGCGATTTCAAGTGATTTATGTCAACCTTACCGACCCTGGGTGTTATAGATCGTAACAAAGGTTTTGTTAAGGTTTTAATTGGTGTTTAGAGCCTTATTACATCCCAAGGAAGACCAAGGCACAAGCTACCAATAATCAAGGAAGAAGCCATCCAAAGGAAGAAGCAAAGGAAAAAATGAACACGGGATTCCAGCAAGGAAGGTACACGGTGCGCCTTTTCCAGCCCAGAAAAGCGCACGGTGCTCCTTTTCTGGAGATCCTAAATTTTGATTACGGGCTTACGCCTACTTAAGGACCATTGATTCCTCTTATGTTTAGGACTATATATAGATGAATTCATGGACTTCAAGCAAGGAAGGCTATCCATTCAAGAATACACCGACAAATTCAATGATCTTGCTCATTATGCCTCCAAGTTCTTGAAAGACGAAGAGGATCGTGTCTACTTCTACAAGAACAAGTTGAACCCCAAGATTGAGAGTATGGTGAGAAGGAACTCAACAAGCTTTGTGGATGTCTATGATGATACTATTTGGGCCGGGAGTTCTTTGAAGGCTATTAAGGAAGATTCCAAGCCCCGCCCTACTCATAACTCCTTCCGTCCTAACTTCCATAGCAAGAGACCTTTTGTTCCCTCGTCTTCAACAAACCATGCCAACAAGAAGAGGTTTGTGCCAAGAGCTCAAGTGCAAAGTGGACAAGCTCCCTAACCAAGCAACAACAACTTTGACAAGGCTAGGAAGTGCTTCAATTGTAGACAAGATCTACACCCCGAAGTTGGATGCTATGGCAAGCCTTTGACTTGCTTCCATTGAAAGAAACCCGGACATCGCTAAAATGAGTGTC
This sequence comes from Silene noctiflora, assembly GCA_009801015.1. Classification (NCBI taxonomy): domain Eukaryota; kingdom Viridiplantae; phylum Streptophyta; class Magnoliopsida; order Caryophyllales; family Caryophyllaceae; genus Silene; species Silene noctiflora. The sequence continues at coordinate 80,815 of VHZZ01005724.1, forward strand.
CCGAGAGGAAATCTACTCCTACTCCCACTCAAATTTCTAAGCCAAGAGGAACCATCTTTGTCATGAGTCGTGCCGAAGCCGCCGCTCATCCCAATATCATTACGGGTATGTTCTCAATTCTTGACCATCCTTGCCTTATTCTTTTTTATACCGGCGCATCTTTATCCTTTTTATCTTCCAAAGTTTCGAAAACGCTATCCTTTGAGACCATTCCAAGTGAGGATACCCCTATATCCTTACCATTCGGAGAGATCATATCTTGTTCCCTCTCCTACTCCAATTTCCTTATTTCTATTGCGAGAACTATTTTTCCCGCTTCCTTACTACGTTTTCCCCTTGAGGAATTTGATGTAATTTTTGGTATGGTTTAGTTATCTAAGTACCATGATAAATTTCTGTATAGAGATCAAAAGATTTGTCTTATAAGTCCTGTAGGAGTCTGTGTAACCTATAAGGGAACCCGTTCCCAAATGAGTGTGAAATTAATTTCCGCTTTGAAGTTGATGAGTATGATGAGGAAAGGTTACCAAACCTACTTGTGTGTGGTGACCTCTACCGCTACTCTATTACCAATGCTTAAAGAAGTGCCCGTTGTTCGTGAGTTCACCGATGTCTTCCTCGAAGAATTCTCTATCGACCTTGTACCCGGAACCGATCCCATTGCCAAAGCCCCCTACCGTATAGTGCCACCCGAGTTAAAAGAGTTGAGAATAAAACTTAATGATATGATTGAGAAAAGATTCATTAGACCTAGTGCCTCACCTTGGGGTACTCCCGTGCTCTTTGTGAAGAAGAAAGATGGATCCATGAGACTTTGTATTGATTACCGTGAACTCAACCGTGTTACCATCAAGAATAAGTACCCTCTACCAAGGATTGAAGACTTGTTTGATCAACTCAAAGGTGATTCTACTTTCTCCAAGACTGATTTGAGATCCGTCTACCATCGAATCCCCGTTCGTGATTCCGATATTCCCAAGACCGCCTTTAGCACGAGATATGGACATTTCGAGTTTAAGGTGATGCCCTCTGGTTTGACCAATGCTCCCTCTATCTTCATGGACCAAATGAACCACACATTTAGTGAGTTCTTGGATAAGTGTGTTGTGATCTTCATCGACGATATTCTCATCTATTCCAAGTCCGAAGAAGAGCATGTCGATCATCTCCGTACCATTTTGGAAGTCCTTCGCCGTCAAAAGTGGTTTGCTAAGCTCTCTAAGTGTGAATTTTGGTTGTCTGAGGTGTCTTTCCTTGGCCATGTGATATCTAAGAAAGGTGTCATAGTAAATCCCTCGAAGATTGAGGTCGTAGTTGAGTGGAAGAGCCCTACCGATGTTGGTGAAATCCGAAGTTTCTTGGGTTTGGCGAGTTACTACCGTCGTTTTGTGAAGTATTTTTCCAAGATTGTTAGACCAATGACTCAACTTTTGAAGAAGGAATCCAAGTTTGTGTGGAACGATATTTGTGAAGAAGCATTACAAGAGTTGAAGAGAAGGTTGACTTCTGCTCCCGTGTTGACCTTGCCCGAGGATGGTGTGGATTTTGATGTGTTTTGTGATGCCTCTAAGTTGGGTTTAGGGTGTGTCCTTATGCAAAATATGAGAGTTGTTGCCTATGCTTCGCGACAATTTAGAGTTCATGAGGTGAACTACCCTACTCATGACATTGAGTTAGCCGTCGTTGTTCATGCTTTGAAGATTTGGAGGCACTACCACATTGGAGTTCATTGTCGTATCTACACTGATAAGTACTTTATTTATATATTTTTACCCCTAATATTAGCTCCATTTCTCATGTCATTTTAGCACTTTGTTTAGTGTTTTTGAGCTAATATCGTGTTCTAGTTGCTTTGTATGCTTTTAACGTGTTT
>VHZZ01005728.1:61511-75153 GCA_009801015.1 Silene noctiflora
TAATACCAAAACTGAGTAGGATTAACCTACCTTTTAGCATTCTTCAACAAGCTACACAAATCCAATCGATTTCGTCTCATAAAACTGTATCATCCTACAATAATCACATAATAACTATCACAATACATACTATACTACCATACTAACCAAAACCCCTTATTAATACTCATTAATTACCCATTAATCTAATTAAAATCATTAATTACCGAAATATATAAAAACCCCCAAAAGTTAGGGTTAAGGGAGGTGTTTAAATCTACTTACAAAGTGAAAGGATGATGAGTAGGGTGTGCTAATCTTCAATACAAGCTTAAACTCCATAGAAATAGGTTTGGGATGATTTTAGAGAGAAGGGAGAGAGTTTAAAGAGAAAGGGGGAGAATGAGAAATGAATTAAGGTTAGGGGATAAAACACGATTTATTGCGCACTGACAATGTCACTCGGTCAAGTGAGCGGTTCACTCGGCCGAGTGTCACCTACTCGGTCAAGTGTACCAATCACTCGGTCGAGTAGACCACCTACTCAGCCGAGTCAACCCTACTTGGTCTAGTAGACCGCCTATTTGGCCGAGCAAACCCTACTCGGTCCCCCACTAGCTCACTCGGTCCCCCACTAGCTCACTCGGTCCATTTTCAAACTTCGCTAAGTCTAGTCTAAGCTCTACTTGGTCAAATATAAAGGTCAAATCTTATTCTCGCACGGCTCTCACGCATCCCAAGGCTTTTCGTACGGATCTCAAAATATTCTGGTATTACAGGACCATCTGACGGAAATTCCGTCAGTAAAAGTCAAATGATTGACTTTTCTTGATGGAAATTCAATCAGGCACCCTGTTGAATTTCCGTCAGTACACCTCTCCTATGCTGCCAAAAAAACAATAATTGAGAGGACCATCTGACAATAATTCCGTCAGGAAAGCGTTTTTAGTGACGAATCGTAGTGATGCCCGATCCTGACGGATTTTCCGTCAGTAATCCGTTTTACTAGCGGAAAAAGGCTGTTACTGACGGGTTTTTTTTCCGTCAGTTTCCCGTGTTTTTTTTTTGTAGTGAGGTATAATGGTGCTTTTTCTTGTTTTCCATTGTTTATCTGTTTCTTATTTACGTAGAATTTTAAATTGTGTTGCTCATGGACTAGCTAGTCGAGCATTAAAAATGTAATCCTTTATTTACATCTGCCCAAAAAAAAAGTTTTTAGAAAACGCTTTATGCAATTTGGAGAAAACCTAATTATTCTTGATTTATTATGAGGAGCTAATTCCTCCCTTCTTGCTTCTGGTCTTTGAAGCTCTTGATATTCAATTGTCAGTTTGGAAGTTCTAATTTTTATCTTGACAATTGTTTATTCTTTATCCTATAAATGTTGTTTTTATGATCGTTAGGTGCGCAACAAGTTGTCTAATTCATCGTTCTATTATTATTAGGGTTTATTGAATAGGATTTATCGATTAACTATATATATATATATATATATATATATATATATATATATATATATATATATATATATATATATATATATTTGTAACAACTAGGTATTGATATTGAATGAAATTCGTTGATCTTGATATTTAGAAGCAATAATTAACGTACATATATTTAAAACACAATTGGATTCTATGTACTATTTATCCTTATCGAATTCTTTATTCATTATTGTTGTTGTTAGATTAAATCTTGAACTGGATTATTAAGGTTGTTTAATACTTAGAGTTGATTAAGAACATGATATGTTTTAACTAACTAATCTTAAGGAGAATTAGAATATCAGTAAATCTCCTGATAAACTGTCTCTCACTACATTAATAAGAGACAATCAATAAATAAACTAAAAAGAAATTAAAAATATAAAGATAGAAACTCAATAAAAATGATTACTACCTACTATGAGAGAGGTCTTTCACTAACATTAGTGAGATACGTATGGTTTTGGCTGCTCTTACACTATTATTATCACTTCTCGTTTCTGTAGGCTAACATGTGTTGATGGGTTACTAAGGGCATTAAGTAGTTGCTCTGCACTTGACTTGACATTTCAATCTTTCTTCATGGTCCATGGGTAAGTTAAAGTAAATATTTTTCTCAGCTTAGTCGGGTGGTTTATCATTCTGCGAGATGTCGAGTAAACGACATTAAACAAAAGCACTCTCGGAAGTCGACCTGTAGATTATTGTTTTTGAAAAGAAAAAAAGAGAGAAAACAAATCGACCAACACCTCGAGATTTACTACTTATTTTATGGGTGACGTCATAAGAAGGGCACAATTCTTCGACTAAATTCACTAATCCTTGTTCTAATATCGTAAGCTCGGATAAGGTGACGTAAGCACGATTAGTAGACCGACTTAGTAAGTGCGAGAGCCCGCTAGGACCCGTTTCTATGGTTAACGGATCGATTTCATTTGCCCTTTATTTGACAGCGACCCCTTGCTAATCTACATATGTGAACCTATCCCCTAAATTATTCTTTATATTTTTATTCACTTATCTTCTTATTGCTTTTATTTATCAACCAAATAGTCAACCAATCGACCGAGTTTGATAAATTCGGCCCATGACAACTTATTCAGCATCTTCCGTCTCCCTTCCCTAACTATATTTGTTTATTGTTAGCCGAGCCTAAATCATTTTATCTTTTGATTAGGTACGCGATAAGATAAGCATGTCAATTTACTACTTTATTGTCAATACTTGTATTTTAATACAAGAAAATAATAGTATGTTTAAGTTGTAGTAATTTCAGAAAAATAATATTTCAATATTTTAAAAATAACTTATTTTTACTATCAAAAGGATATAGGATAGATTCAGATCCGTACAAAACCTATGAGTCTGATATGCATATGAGAGTTTCAGATCCTGTAAATCTGGACCAGATTTAGATTCACTATAAGACATAAGGATATGGATCTAGATCCTATTCATTATTACCATCCTTAATTATGATAGAATAAAGCAAAAAGAATACTGAGGTGATTGCACTTCTTTCTCTTGTGAAGTGACGCTCCTTCGATGTAGTTCTCAAAATAATTTTCATATTGGGTCATTCGAAAAAAAAAAACATATTTATGTTGATGACACAAAGGTTAAGATTGCGCATGCGTACATCAGACCCCCTTTTACCTCACAATTTACGGAAGATATTGAGACATTAGAGTAATGTTATTATTATTGTGGATAATTGAATTAACGAGTTTGGGACGGGTTAGTAGCTGACCAAGCCTTCATAATCTTTTGAAAAGTCCTTAATCGGGTCTAGAGGTGTCCTCGGGCCGGGCTGCTTTGGTCAGACCCTGAACCGGCCAGGGAGGAAGGTGAGCTTGGCCAGGACGGGCCGGGCTAGAAAAATGTTTTACCCAGGCCAGGGCCGTGGGCAGGCCGATGTAATTATTTTTTAATTTTTATTTTTTTTACTAAATTAATAGGCGGGTCAAGGGGCGAGGCGGGCCTAGGATTCATGACCCGGATCAGGCCAGGAAGGGGAGGTGGGCAGGGCCAGACCGGCCCGGGCTGTGTGCTGAATGTTTAAACAGGACGGACGGGGTCGGGTCAGCCTGTGCTGATGACCATCTCTAACCGGGCCTGCTTAACTTATTTCCCTACAACTAAACCGCCTTTTGTTTATCAACGTAAATTCAAATTTCCAGCTGAACTTTCAAAATCCCTCTTTTTTGAACGCGTTTTGCCGCGCCAAAACCCCTAATTTCAACGGTCTTCAAATTCTCCCAATTCACATAATTTTTCCATCTTGAATTTCATCATTCTTTTCTGGGTTTCCTTCAAATTTTCATCAGATTTCTTTCATTGCTTTTTAAAAGAAAGCTCTTAATCTCATCAATGGCTTCCAATCCTTCCATGCCTCATTCGAATACCGAAAACGGATCATATAACAGAAAGCAGAAATCTTTAGGCCTTCTTTGCTCTAAGTAATCTTCTTTCTCATCTGGGTTTCGATTACTTTCATCAATTTTATTTGCTTTATTACATAATTTTGATGTTAATTATCTTCTTAATTAATTGTTTGTGTTTACTATATCCAGTTTCTTGAGGTTATATAACCGAGACGATGTCGATTCTATTGGTCTTGATGATGCTGCCGATAAATTAGGTACTTGATGCATCTGAATGGTCTTATCCATATATGGTTCCTTCGATCTTTTACTCCTATTTTTCGATTAAATCGTTTCGATTACAAAGTTATGACGATTTTGGAGACGGTTTCTTTACGCAGGAGTTCAGAGAAGAAGGATGTATGATATCGTCAATGTGTTGGAAAGTGTTGGGGTAAAATCTCCCTCCCTTTTGTTTTTCAAAATTTTACTGGTGAATTGAAACAATTTACTACAATGCTCTTTGATTTGAGTTTTTTTTTCCCTTGTAAAACTGTGTTACATGAGACTTAATGATGTAGCTTTAAGCCAAGTAATTTATAATTGATATGAAATATGCAACCGGTTTCGTAAAATTGAAGTACTCTTTGGTTGCTGTTACTAGGTGCTAACAAAGAAAGCAAAAAATCAATACACATGGAAAGGTTACAAGGCAATTCCTCAGACTCTTGCTTTGCTAAAGGTAACAAATCGAACGTCTTAAGTCGTTATTGTTTGGCTGAATATCTAAACTGTTAGCGGAATAATTGCTCTACTAATGATGTTTTCATGATTTACTTCGTTCTTTAGGAAGAGGGTTTGAAGGAGAAATTTGATTCTGCTGAAGGAAGAAGCAGAATAAATGTGAGGATTTTGTATGTTTGATTTTCAGTTGTCTCTTATGTTTATAACATACTGAAGATTTACGAAACTTGTCTTACAATTTCAGGTTCTGGATGATGCAAATGCTAATTCTAATTGTGCTTCCAGATTTGGTAATCTGCTGCCTACAACCTACGAAGTATTCGCTTTCAATTATTATTATTCAGAATATTTGTAGGATGTTGTGTTGGTCAGCGAGTTTTGCACATAGAAGTCGGCTTTATAGTACAGTTAGAGTGAGGATTAATGTGACTTCTTGGTAATATGGCAGATAACAAAAGGGAGAAGTGTTTGGGGCTTATGACGCGGAATTTTATCAAGCTATTTCTTTGTTCCAATGTGAGTGAAGTTCATGTTCTTTCATTTTGTACTTGAATTGTCTTATCATTTATCAACTTGATTTCTATGCTTCACAATTTCGGTTGCAAATGTCTGACACGACATATTTTATTCTGTGAAGGCTTATCCTGTTTTTTTGCCTAAAACGAAATTGAAGTACTTAATTGACGTGTGGTGTCGGACACAAGAACGCTGCTAAAGTGAAATGTCGGAATATATAGCATGTTGTGATTAATCTTATCATTGAACTTGCAGACTGAGCAAATCACCCTCGATGATACTGCTAAGTATTTGCTTGGGGATATTCCTGATGCAACAGTGATGCGAAGTAAGAATAATTTCATTGCATTTACTTTTGCTCTCATTGTTATTTGCAGTTTTGGTGACTTATTGTATCTTCAAATGATAATACAGCTAAAAGAAGACGGTTATATGACATTGGAAATGTTCTATGCGCCATGCAACTCATTGAAAAGGTAAGAATGTCGTCGACTAATATTCATTTGGGTGAATATAAAAGGTTTACTGATGCATCTCGGTTATTCTACTGTTATAAAAGTTGATGTAATTCTATGTTCATTGTTCAGATTAATCAAAGGGAGAACAACAAGGCCGCATGGAGATGGTTGCGGTTGAAGGAAATAACAACGAGCAGTGTGTCCAGGCCTCCTTTCTCCACTGAAATCAAGAAAAGGGTGTTTGGAAGCGACATCACTAACACTGGTTTTAAGAAAACCAAGGTTGATTATACTCTTAAAGAAGCAGCAAAGCAGGAGAAATTAAATAATGGAAGCTATCAGTATGGTCCCTTTGCCCCTGCTTCTGTATCAAAAATAATGAAGCCCGTCCCTGTCGCTCCGTATCGAAATGAAGGTATTGTGCTAATGTCCATATAAGTGCTGATGAGATGGTCCTAACGTGTACTAGAACAAAGATGTCTGTCAGCTAGTTTAGCTGATATACTGAGTCACATGTGAGACTCTCAAATAAGTTTTGGGGTGACGGCAAAAGTTCTCACAGAGTAATACTCATGACTTAAGCTCGAAATATTCATCATCATCAATACTTGATAGTAGTAGTATGACCAGTATTTACGATCCTGAGGTTATGGGAAAGAGCATCTAATTTGAGAGATTTGGCAATTGGTTGCAGCTGTGAGAAGCCTGTTTGAACACTATGTCGAAGCATGGAGATCTTGGTACTCTGAAGTAACTGCAAGAACTTCAGTGGAGCAGGTTCCTTGAGATTTCTCCAGGATTCCTCACTTTCCTCTGACAAGAAGACCTTGTTGCCTTACGCTCACAGCAAGGTACTGTCCAAGCCCGAGGGCTAGAGTGCTCCACTGACACCGGATGCATTCTCTCGATGCAACTATGTACAGTGATCACGGAGGTTACATGATAATCGGAAAACTTGCTCATTTCATTAGTTCATTGAACTGAACAAAAAAAAAAGGAAATTTCGGATTGATTTCTTGTCCAATTTAATCTGTGTATTTCCTCAGCTATAACACTTTATTAATGGTGATTTAGGATTTGGTGTTGACATTTTGGTCACGGTTCCGTTTCCTTTGAATCCAATTTGGAGATTCACCTGCAGAGAGTCGGATGAGGAGAGGCAAATAGAGCTTCCCCGTCCGCTCGTAAGAACTCACTGGCTGGCATGCGGTCTTGAAAGTGAAAATTCATCAATTGGAGTTGAGCATTTCAGGGCATTCAGGCTATTCTAAATTCTAACTGAACACTCCTTGTGATATGGCAATATCGAGATCTCGTTTAGCATCTGAGTTTAGAGTGGAAACCAGAGATTACTTGAAGTCTTGAAGACAATTAGGTTAAAAATGTGAAAATATCGAACAAATGGAGAAAACTTACTGCTAAGAAAATGAGATTCATTTATTTTAATCATTGGAAGTTGTATAAGCATAAATACATAATACATAGTATATGGTTTACATATAAAAATGTCAGAAATATGATGGTTTAACCAAGGAGACGAAGATGGATGTACAATTTTGTTTTTGGTATCTTGCCACCGAGTCCTTCAATGTGAGTATGCGTCGTTGTGACTACAATATAATTTCGTCTTGGACACTCACGTTAAGGATCTTGTGTGGAAGCACAATGCTTTTTATTACCACGACTTCATCTTCGACTATGACAGATTCCCCTAAAATAAGATAAACGTATAGCTTAATGAGGAAAGCCTAAGAAAAGAGACTTGGAGGGCATACGAAAAAAAAAGATAAAGTACCAAGAATTGTAATTCCGAGCTTGGCATTGTAGTTTCCTTCAGCCTGTAAAGAAAGATCGAATTGAACATCAGAACACTAGCGTAATCACCAAATGGATGATATCATCGTTTCACATCATCTGACAGTAATGCAGAATGACACAGGTTGGAGTATAACTATTCCTGTCTAATTTGTTTGCATAGAAAACATAAATTTTCTGAATCCTAGGGAATATAATCGTATACGCATTAACCCATTCGTCCTGCATGGTGCACGCTGCCTGACAAGGAACCTGCGGAAGAGGTTCTTAGACTAGTGGCGCTGTGTTTCTGTCTATTAAGGTGAGTTGACGATTTAACTACTGTTTTAATATCATATTGATCAGTTTCTAATGGACTCAATTTATAGATCAATTCTACTTTTAAGCGTATGTCCTTATGTTATATTCGAAAGCAGTATGGAAAATTTCAATTCACCTGGACACGGGACCATTTTCCGACTGTTGACTTCCAACCAACAATTGAATGGATAACGACTGCATTTTCCTGTAGAATGCAAAATTGGGAATTTAACTTAAATGAACAGTTGGTGTATATACAAATAGAGGTGTATCTTTCAATGGGGTTGTATCATTATCACCTTGATCTCAACATCATCCAGTAAAGTACAATTGACGAGCCTAGCACCAGCTCCTACACGCGCATTTGCAGATATCGACACATTCGGACCAATCTGTCATGATCACCAAGAAAAACCATTTTAGAGTACATAAATTGTTAAAACATGAAAATACTTTCGAAGAAAAACAAACTACAAGCTTGAGCACTCAAAATAGCAGCAATAGTACACATGCATGCCTACCAGCTAAGATATACGGAGTAATATGTTAGAAGATACGGAGTACTAAATAACTAAAATACCTTAGCTGTCGGATGTAGTTTAGCAGAGGGGTGGACATATACATCACCGATAATGGTTGCACTTTTTGTGCCATCACCACTTGCCAAAAGATGCGGGGAAGTGATTCGAAATTGGTGGAGATAAAGACCGGAACATTTAAGAGACATCCTGCAAGATATCAACAAGAGATTACATTTCAGAAGAACAAGCAAGTTGACAGAAATCCTCGGCTATGGAGCCATCATACCCAGGAGTCTTGATTTGCTCCCAAAAGTCCATAGTCTCATATGTATACATTTGCTTCTTTCCAGCTAGCGGTGTCAATATGTCTTGGCCTAGTCTTACAAAATCCGAGGGAAGACTCCTGCAAAAAGAAATATGAACTAATATTAATCAACGATGAGAGAAAGTATACATCTCACAACAGAGTCATAAAATATGAACTTTATAGGCATATAATCACCGCAATACATTAGTTTGCTAGGAGAAGAGCAGTACCTTGTTGCAGAATGAAGTGTTTCGAAGCTGGTTATACGTCTGATATTAGCTGCAGGGAGAAGTTTAATGTTAGACAACAGTAGATTATGACAGTATGACCTACAGTACACACAGAGATTATGGTTTGTATCATTTCACCTGAATCTGTTCGGTGACTTGAGACACCTCCGATGGCTGTAAATATATCTGGTGAAAATACATACACCCCGCAGTTTATTCGATCACTAACCTGCAAGTTAAGAATAAATCTTACTCGTATCAAACTAAAGCATGAAGCAAACCAATTGTGAAGTTGTAAGTCGGAATTTTGTTTAGAATAATTTGAAGATGGAACTTGTAGCTTACAAAAGTTTCAGGCCTTTCAGTGTAATGCAAAACCTCACTGGTGATGGGATCGGCCACCAATTCGCCAAACTGATTGGCAGACTCTGCAGAAACCTGTCCAAGGACATTTCATGATAACTCAATCGACGACTGAGAAACTCAATATATACATATATATGAAAACTGAATAGCCAGCCACCCGGGAGAAAATATTGACAGACCTTGCTTACTAATATCGTTCCCATGCCTCCATAGCTTCTATGAGCCTCTGAGTTTTCACAATAATAAGGAATTCAGAACCTTTTTTGCATTAGGCCATGAGAAATTACTAACCATCATGAAATTAAGCATGTAAAAACTTAAATTACCGAGCATTTCCGGCAAGGGAAAACTGCAGCAAACATCGCAATTCAGCAAGAATATATGAGACTGAAATATGATGAAAATACGAAGTATGTAAGTATTTTTTGCGATTTCTGAGAAAGGGAGCCATATCCAAACCTAACTACAGATACAATATCAAAGGCATTCCTGCCAATGGCAGGGTATGGGGTTTAGAGGTACGCAGCCCATGGACAGGCTGTTCCTAAGTCCTAACAACCCATAGTGAAACATGGGACAAGTATTGCATCAAACAATTGCTATTTGACGATAAAAAAGAAGCGTAATCATTTTAGTGAGTTTTTGGCGATAGACAAAGGACACAAAAACAAGATCACGCATGTTTGTTAACTATTGGCATTTTGCAGGAAGTAAAACGGAGATGTTACAAACTGGATTGTCTTCCATGATTGTATCCCTGAAATTGTACAGACAACCAGCAGAACCGTGTGGCTTGTCTTCCTTCAAGTATCTAAAGCATCAGGAAAAAAACATCCACAAACCCAATTACACATCCATTCATCATTCAAACTTAAACAAGAGTTGATCAAATAGACTAAAGAAAAAGCTTACCTGACAGGAAGTTTAAGCTCATTAGATATGGCAGATACATATATTGCGAATTCTCGCTCCTCGTAGAAACCTATCAAGTAGATCTGTGCTAGGTTCGGAATCTACCATTAAACGCAACCGTTAACAGTGAATTAAGATGCTCAGACAATAACACACTTATATATGGATGTCAAATTTGACTAAAGAATATACCCTTTTGCAAGCTGAAATTGGATGGTGAACCATTGGTTGTCCAGCTAATGGAAAAAGTGGCTTTGGTATATTCAAAGACAATGGCCTAAATCTAGTACCTGCCAATCATCAATTACCACCCTTAAAGGCTATCTTATTTCGACTGTTCTTATTCCCTCGCGTACTCATGTCTAACACTTTATGCTCGAACATGGATATGACAATTGGACACCCCATTTTAAGCCAAAATATGTAGATTTTTCATTAAAATAACCGGGACTCACACTTGGACACGCACCTGTGTCGGATCTTTCTAGACGAGTCTAAGTAACATAGATAAAAAGGCACAAATACACCTAATCAGCAAGCAAACATCATGGTTCCCACCAAAATGTCCTTGTATTTAGTGATCAAGAGTAACACATTGAGTATTCAACTGTTTAAGCATCATAATTCATAAGTTAAAATGCAAAATATAGATAAACAATTGAATCATAATCCAGATTAAACACAAATAGTTGTGTAAGGCGGCCTTATACAAGTATATTGTAAAAAGACTTCTTTTAGTATAAAACCGTCTTACAAAGACTAATAGATGATTAAAAAGAGGAGAAATTGGATACCTTTAGTGGGTCCACCCACCATGATCACAGCAACAATTCTCTCATCTGTGCTTCCCATTGTACAAATATTAAACAACCCACAAAATAAAATACACAAAGTTTCAAACTTTCATGCAAAAATGACTAAAAAGTCAATGTGCAGTGATCTACAAATGCAAATATATATGATAATGAAGCAGTAGATATTATAGTTAAAATTGAATTAAAGAAGGATGATGATTAATGGAGATGTATAGTAATGGAGTTGTTGATTGAACGAAACTGTTACACATTAAAGCAGACAGAGATATATGTCGACCCTGAGTCAACGACATGTTGGAATGTGGGCACTACCTTTCTACTGTTTTCATTTGTCCAGTATCGTTTAGTGGTTACGACCAAGGTATTATACCGTATTGAGATTATCACTATAAATCGGGATTTCCCTTTCCTCCGTTTATACTCCTATTATACCGTCTTTGTGATTCATTTGACACGGATAACAAACAGATTTGTTCCCTTCATTTTACTCATTTTACTCCCTAGCGTTGGAGTCCACGTGTTTGTATGGTCAATTTACTAATTTGTTATTAAAATTACGGAGTAAATCTTTTGGTGATAAAGAGTACTAAATTGATATTAGAGTAAATTAATAATTACTCCCGTTTAAATATCACTTTTCTAAAAAAATACTCTCTTTTATAAATTTTTTATTAAATTACTCCCCTTAAATATTCTCAGGTCAAATTTTGCACCTATTTGCACTTTCAGGTGAAAAATCTTATTTTCTGACGACGAAATTGCCCTTGGTGTATTCTTTTTTCTTTCTTTGATTTTTTGTTCTGTCATTCCTCTTATTTCAACCATTCCTCTCATTCATCGGACCACCATTTCCGTCACCTACTTCCTCCTCAAATCACCACCATCTACTCTCAACTCTCGCCTGCAACACAGACCCTCGACATCGGACCACCATTTCCGTTACCTAATTTCGCTCACATGCATGTCCAACATTCTTCTTATGCCATTCGACATCATCAACTACCATCACCATCTACTCTGCCACTCGACATCATCAACTACCATCAACATTCTTCTTAACCCAGAAAAATTGGGGGGTTAATTTGGCTAATTTTCTGGGTTTGATCGATTGTTTCACATTAAATCTTGCCCAGAAAAATTGTGGGGTTAATTTTCTGGGTTTGATCAATTTTTCATTTCCCAATTCCGAACCCAGCAGAAAAAAATGATTGAATGTGCAACAATTGGGTTCTTCTTAACCCAGAAATTAATCCCAATTTTTCATTTCCTAATTGTTTTTGGTCAAAAAGCAAAGAATAATGGGATGTGATATCCGTATTCTGCCTATAATTCTACCCATTATCACAATTCATAACTCTAGTGATTAAAAAGCAAAGATTATGGGGCAAGTGTTAGAGTTTGTATGAGGAAGAAGGGTAGTTCGCCAGCAACATGTGTGTGAAGGATTGAATGTGTTTGTTGTAGATCTGGGCGTTGCAGTAGTGGGAGTGTTGGGTTTGGTTGTGCGGGTGGCTAATCAAAAGTGCGCGGTGGTGGTAGTGTTGTGGCAGTCGGTGTTGGTTGTGGTGGGCTAAGCCGGTGGATGTATAATGGAGAGGAAAGAGAGTTGAAAACCTTCAAGTATATAACAACACAAATAAGGGCATTTTCGTCATCAAATTTGGTTTCTTACCTGAAAATTTGAAAATTGACCGAAAATGTCGTCTGAGACTGCAAATTGGTGCAATTTTTGACTTGAGAACATGTAAGGGGAGTAATTTAATAAAAAAATTATAAAGGGTTGTACTTTTTCACATACGAGATTTACGATTTTAACCTTGTCATTTTTCCAGTCTTCCTCACTCCAAATTAATTACCTACTCCTCCATCATCGACACACGCACATACCATACCCTCTGACGTACATACTTCGGCGTCCTCTGTCCGACTTTCCCCTGTTCCGGTCAGTTGGTCACCACGAACTCGCACCGGCCACCGCATTAATATAATGAGTTTCCTATGTGAATATCATGATACTAGTGTCGTCTTAATCTTTCTATGATCATGTTATTTGTGTTTATTGCTTTTCAAATACCGRAAATTACATGTACGAATCAGTTCATTAGAGATGACGATGCATGCGTAATGGTCGCGGCAGCRRGGCGTGATTAGCAGCATCTGGAAATTGTGGCAGTATGACGCCATTGCTTATCATGAGGCTGAATTGCATCTCTTTTTCATTTCCAATAATTTGACTTAATTTTMACGAATWGGCTTTTAATTTTGTTTAGCGTATTTGATAATTGATCAGCAAGAATCGCATTAACATTATCATCCACCGTGCCTGCCATCACGAACCACCACCAACCCTAATTTAATTAATTAGAAAAAAACATAACAAGCCCTAATTTCATCTTTTAACAAACAACCAAAATTGGGTTATTTCATGCCATTAATCCATCCTATGCCTTTTCTTCTCAAAATATCCCCTCCTATGTTTTATCCCATATTAATCTTATCTATCCACTCATTTTTCTTAAATTAGACCAATGCTTTTGTTTACCTGTTGTAACAGGTGATATGCATATGGCAACAGGTGAACTATTTTTTTTCTTTATTTAACGTCAGTCTTCATCCTTCTTCATCTTTCTTATTTCATCTTTCTAGTTTCTCCTTCATTCTTTCCAACGGTTCTTTTTTTTAGTTTTCAATATTTTCCCCAAATTCTTACCATAATGAAAAACGATAATTTCTTTTCTTCATCTTCATCAATGTCAGCAAGTCCAAATCCCAGGAAACATTTGATATGCAAACATCAACTCCCTGCGAAATTAAGGACTGTGAAGAATG
>VHZZ01005729.1:12093-28401 GCA_009801015.1 Silene noctiflora
GCTAGCTACGACGATCACTCGTCCGCTTGCGAGGTTACAAATTTTAAAGCTCTATCATACCCCTACATTTTTGAAATTCTATGGTGTACCCCTGATTCTATATATTAGTCTATATCACGACCTTAATTATTGTGTTTGCTAATTTATTTTTTCTTAATTGACCTATTGTATTATCTATTTATCATTTCAATTACTCGATTACCTACTTATTTACTTATTAGTTCGCCGAAAAATCCATTAACCCACCAAATACAATACGAATCTAACTACAAATTGATCAAATCTCCATTATCGTATCATGAATCATAACAAATGTTTTTAATAGTAGTTTGTGCTTATCAAAAGTGATTTGTGATGCTTCTCATATAGGATGGTGATACGACATTAATGAGTCCGAATAAAGGTTAAAGTACGGTTGTTCAATAGTGATAAAGTTAAAGGAGAGTTCAACGAGGTCATGATGGATAAATAAGTAAAAAGTTTAGGGGTACAATATAGAACATAAAAAAGGAGAAGTATAACATAGAAAACCAAAAAGCTTAGGGGTACACCGTAGAATATCCCATATCTTTTTTATCAACCATGTAAACTTTATAAGCTAAGGATGTGTTTAAGGTACTTATGGACGATATTTGGCTATCTATCTCATCCGATAAGTTGTAAATTTTATGGCCAGAAAAAATCCGTTTGATCTCAAAAAGCTCGATCCAACCCATCTGAGTTTGCCTCACAAAACAAACTCATACATTTGACTTAGCTTAACCCATTTGTTTATTTTGTGTTAGACCGACTCAAGCCCGCATGGACCCCATTGATGATCACCTTATTAAACTCTATTCATTTTATTTCAATTCAGCTTAATTTTACTCAACTTAACAGAAAATACGGGTCCTATGGGAGATACATGATTTTGAGCTATGGACATGCCAACCTCAACTCTTAATTCTGCGTTTTTATTTTTTATTTTCTAAATGAAAAACTCAACAATTGAGTCTTGGAAAACAAGAAAGGGCAAAAAAGTCTCTAGAAAGTTCGCAAGTCATAAGGTGGAGGTGTCTACAAGTTACATAAACCTAAACCTCTCTTTCTTCCTCTCTCTTATAAACCCTAAACCCTAACCTTCATATATATAATCACCACCATTTTATACCAACATTTCTCCCCCATTTTCTCTCACTAAAACTGATTTTCAATGGCTGCCTCAACTATCCTTCGCAATCTTCGCCGCTGCGAACTTCGATCTATCGCACCTTTCAAATCTGTATACTTCCTTCTCTCTTTCGTCGTTTTTTAATTGTTCATTTCCGATTTTGCGATTTGTGATTTTGTGCATTTTTTTTGTTTGATTGTTGTTGTTGTTGTTATGATACGCAATTGCTCTCAGTCATTTATTTACCGTTTTTATTATTTGTGAGAAGTATTTTAATTTGAAGGTAAACAAATGATTTGGATGGAAGGATATGATACTGTTTCTTAAGCTCGATCTGAAATCGAGCTTTTTTTCCTGATTTGATTGATTAATTGTGACTGACTGTTGATTTTACTGTTTGCTGATTACGATTTTGTTAGGGTTAGTTATTTGTTTATATGTTTGTGATTGTTGGATGATAAAGTTGCAGTCTTTTTGGTTTCACAAATTACATTTTAAGGCGGGGAATTATATCGGTCTCAACTTAAAATGGGTCAAATAGGATAGATGACAAAAAAGCGTTTATCCAAGTGAGGTGTTATTTGATCTCTTTTAATATTAAGACGGATAATCCCGTCATATGAGAGGCCAACTGAGGATATTGTGATTTGGCTAGTCCGTAATGTGCCGTGAGAGCATACTATCAATCCTAATGTAATTTGAATAGGATGATGTTGTGACTGTATGTCTGTATAGTGGTGTTTCGAAAAAAAATTGAAGCTTTTGGTATTAGCCATGATGGATCTGATTTTTTGTTTTGGTTTGGTTTGGTTTTGTAGTAGTTAGGATGTTATAGTAGTAATTCCAGAATTGGGAGCATTTTGTTGGTCATTTCGTTTTTTTCAATTGAAATTCTACTGTGTTACTCACTCATATTCACGCTTTTGCGAACTTCTCTCTCAAAGAAAAGGCAAAAGTAAAGAACCTCTTGAGCAAGAAGGGGTCCAATTTTTCTGTATATAGATTTGCTATCCTTGTTGTGGTTTGCCTGACATATTACTTGTTGAGTTGGTTTAGAGAGTAGAGACTAATTATATGGTATTGTTTTTTATTTTTTGATTGCTTTCAGATTATTGGGAATGGAGGTGCATCTACTGTCAGCCCATTTATGGGGCAAAGGTTGGCGAATCTGGTGAGACCGTTCAGGTATTAATATAAGTCCACTTCACTTCAATTTGTAATCTTCTTAATTGAACTTTGCATTATGAATGTTTAATTTGATCTTTGCTACATTATTTGTTGGTGTCTTAACAGTTCAAGACCTGCCGGGAATGATGTCATTGGTATTGACTTGGGTACCACTAACTCTTGTGTTTCCATCATGGAGGGAAAGGTAAGAGACGACTCTGTTTCCTATATTTCTGCTACTAGTACTTGCTATGAACAGTCTTTTAATGATTTTTGGTAAAAAAACCTTTATGCAGAGCCCCAAAGTTATTGAGAATGCGGAAGGTGCTCGTACAACACCGTCAGTTGTGGCCTTTAGTCCAAAAGGCGAGCTTCTTGTCGGTACTCCAGCTAAGCGTCAGTCCGTAACCAACCCTACAAATACAGTCTCTGGGGCCAAGCGTCTAATTGGAAGGAAATTTGATGATGCGCAAACACAAARGGAAATGAAAATGGTTCCATACAAGATCGTGAGGGCTCCTAATGGTGATGCTTGGGTTGAGGCCAATGCCCAACAGTACTCTCCTAGCCAGATTGGCGCCTTTGTTCTTACAAAGATGAAGGAAACTGCGGAAGCTTATCTTGGCAAAACTGTTTCCAAGGCCGTGGTTACTGTCCCAGCTTATTTCAATGATGCCCAAAGGCAAGCAACAAAGGATGCTGGGCGTATTGCCGGACTTGATGTTCAAAGGATTATCAATGAGCCTACTGCTGCTGCTCTGTCTTATGGCATGAGCAACAAGGAAGGCCTTATTGCAGTGTTTGATCTTGGTGGAGGAACTTTTGATGTGTCAATCCTTGAAATATCCAATGGAGTATTTGAGGTACATCTCTTTTTCTACTGTGATTGTTCCTACCTTGGTTTCTACTTTCTACAAATTGTTTAATGTAGGCAACTGCAATTGGAGCCGGACTTTTGCATTCTTCGCCACACTAAATATGCCTAAAGTTAACATAAGCTGTTCGGTATAATGGATTAAAATGGAATGATGTAGGTAATCTGATAATGTGCTGGGATAGCGGGAGTATTGTTGTGTTATGGTGTCTGATGTTTACTAATTTGAAGCTACTTGTTTTATTCAGGTC
The DNA here is from genome assembly GCA_009801015.1 of Silene noctiflora. Lineage (NCBI taxonomy): Eukaryota > Viridiplantae > Streptophyta > Magnoliopsida > Caryophyllales > Caryophyllaceae > Silene > Silene noctiflora. The sequence goes on from VHZZ01005729.1 coordinate 15,536, forward strand.
AAAGCGACAAATGGGGACACATTCCTTGGAGGAGAGGACTTTGACAACACTCTGTTGGAATTTCTGGTTTCTGAGTTCAAGAGAACTGACGCCATTGACTTGAGGAACGACCGTCTAGCCTTGCAAAGGCTCCGTGAAGCAGCCGAGAAAGCCAAGATAGAACTCTCCTCCACCTCTCAAACTGACATCAGCCTCCCGTTTATCAGTGCAGACGCTTCAGGAGCAAAGCATTTAAACATCACTCTCACAAGGTCGAAATTTGAGTCCCTGGTTGGAGGTTTGATCGAGAGGACACGTGCTCCTTGCAAGAACTGTTTGAAGGATGCGGGTGTCTCTATTAAGGAGGTTGACGAGGTCCTCTTGGTCGGTGGTATGACTCGGGTTCCTAAAGTGCAAGAGATTGTTCAGGAGCTATTCGGCAAGACTCCAAGCAAAGGAGTAAACCCTGATGAGGCAGTTGCTATGGGTGCTGCTATCCAGGGTGGTATTTTACGTGGAGATGTCAAGGAGCTATTGCTTTTGGACGTTACTCCTCTTTCATTGGGTATTGAGACTTTGGGCGGTGTGTTCACCAGACTCATCAACCGAAACACCACCATCCCTACAAAGAAGAGCCAGGTACACCCGTTACTTCCTTCTCTAATACACCTTATTGTATATGCATTTTTTTATTTAAAGAGCTGTTCTATACATTCCCCTTACATCTGAACTTGTCCATTGGTTGTTGTGCCGGTCCTTCAACCTATGTGATTATATTTCTTGATGTTGTGTTTGCTTTCTCCGGCTAAGTAATGGAAAGACCGGATGATGGGTTGCGCATATAACCATTTTTTAAGAGCAGCTTATCAGTTTCAAAATGCTAAATATCCTATTGATAGGGTTGTCAAGTTATTTTTTACCTTTAAATAGCCAATGATGTCTCTGATCCATTTTTATTCTGATCTTAGTGATGTTAGAGTGTCCTTGTGCCTTTGATAATGCTGATTCTTACCGTTGCAGCTACTTAATTTACTCTTTTGGGGTCGGTGGTCTTTGAATCTTCATCTTTATTTTCTGTTTTTAAATTGTACATTTCTTTTCCTATAGGTGTTCTCAACAGCAGCTGACAACCAAACTCAAGTTGGCATCAAGGTATTACAGGGAGAACGTGAAATGGCATCAGACAACAAGATGCTTGGGGAGTTCGAACTCCAAGGCCTCCCACCGGCCCCACGGGGTCTTCCTCAAATTGAGGTGACATTCGACATTGATGCCAATGGCATTGTCACCGTCTCTGCCAAGGACAAATCCACCGGGAAAGAGCAGCAAATCACCATTAAGTCCTCTGGTGGGCTATCTGAGCAAGAAATTGAAAAGATGGTTAGGGAGGCTGAGCTCCATGCTCAAAAAGATCAAGAGAGGAAGGCTCTAATCGATGCTAGGAACACAGCCGATACGACCATCTACAGTGTGGAGAAGAGCTTGGGAGAATACAAGGAGAAGATTCCAAGTGAAGTTGCCAAGGAAATCGAAGATGCTGTGTCTGCCTTGAGAGATGCCATGCAGAAGGACGATGTTGAGGAGATCAAGGCAAAGACTGATGCTGCAAACAAGGCTGTTTCGAAGATCGGAGAGCACATGTCCGGTGGTGGGGCTGGCGGTGCTTCATCATCAGGCGGGGAACAGACCCCTGAGGCTGAATATGAGGAGGCAAACAAGAAGTAGATTTTGAGTAGTGACTGATGACGTTCACCATTAATGTGCGACATTGTTTTATCGTAAACATTAGCTTTAGGTTTGGTTCAAGAGTATAAAGGTTCCTCAAATTTTGTTTGCTTTTCGGAGTTCAAGATAGTTGGTCTCTAATTCTTAGATCTGGACCATCTGGTGTATCAAAGTACTCCCAATTAGGGAATTGGCCAGTGTGTTTTTGGGACGGAAATAATTTTGTATCGCCACTGATTTTACAAATGTGAAGGATTTCACATTTAGCAAATTGGTTGATAACTTTTCTCGTATTGTCTTGCCACTCGATATAAGTGCCCTTGGAGTGTATACTTTGTTTTCGATAATTATATTTGTGAAGGGAAGATACAAAATGTCAGATTGGCTTTTGATGGTGGTAAGATTTGAAATCTGTCGTCTCTGTGGTGGTTGTCTTGTTGATAACCAGAGTATCATCTGTATTCTGTAGAAGAACTAGACCTGGCAAAATCAACCCGACCCGAAAAGGCGGACCCGAGACCCGAATTAACCCGATTTGTGGGACCCGAATTTGACCCGAAAATCCGAATTAACCCGACCCGATCTTGACCCGAGTTTTGCTAGACCCGCACTGACCCGACCCGTTGTCACCCGACCCGAAACCACCCGGACCGAAACAACCCGACCCGAAATCACCCGATCCGTAAATGACCCGATTTAAATGACCCGAATTGACCCGAAATAGCTAATTTAAAATTGCATTCAATATTAGTACTAAATTAATTTAAGGAGTTGAAAATGCTTAATTCAATACAAAATAATTAGCATAAAAATGTATAAACTTTGTTTACACAATTTATACTCATCCATTCTTTTCTTTTTTTGCTGTCCTTTTTTTTATTTACATATGACACACGCGTGCGACAAGCTCCCTTATTACTAATTTGTCGATAAGTGAATCTGTAAAAAAGAAAATGTAATATGTTATGAATCAATTCCGTTATAATTCAATCTCAAATAATCCTATCATTAGATCACTTGTATAAGAATGTGTGAACGTTTCAAAATTAAGATTTAAATGGTGGTTGTAAATAAATGTTGTTATTAATTAATAAACTATTAAACGTATTTCTTTTCAGGTTAAGTTAAATACGTAAATGTAATACATCATTACATATAGAATAAAAGGAATTGATTGAGATTATCTTACCACCATTAACTCATTACAATATTAAAGCACTCAAGAATTGATAATATGTTTGACTTGAAGATGATTACAATTTACAAACATCTCGTATTAACTATTTCAACATTTGATAATGAACTCAAATAAAAACTATAAACAAAATATCCTAAAAATAATATATACTCGGTTAGTAAATAATTTAACAGAAATAAAGGAACAGAAGAAAAAAAAAAGGCTAGTTATTTAAAAAATGCGAAGATGCAAAACGTACCAACTCCAACTAACCCGATCCGCAAATGACCTGATTTGAAATAACCCGACCCGCTTTTTCATTGACCCGAAAATGACCCGGCCTGAAATAACCCGACCCGCTTGACCCGAAATGACCCGACTAACAACCCGAAAGAAACCCGAAAACCCGAAAGGACCCGACCCGACCTGAACTAACCCGATAATGCGACAAACCCGAACTGACCCGACCCGAATTGACCTGACCCGAACCCGACCCGTTGACCCGTTTTGCCAGGTCTAAGAAGAACAGACAAATAGACAACCTATGGTGAAAAGAAAGGGTGGCAGACGGCAGTCCGAGGGCCCTCTAAAAGACCTATTCTGCGAAATGGAGCTCAACAGAGTTTGCAAAAACTGATGGCTCTTCCAGTTTTGTTTTCCTTTTAAAGGAAACATGAATACGGTTTCTGTTGACGAGAGATATCAACCCGTCTAAGTTTATCCCTCTATAGTTTTACTATATAAGTTAGCTGACAAGAAGTTTGAGCTTCGTTCATATTTTGTTTCGTCCATGCTCGGAGTATGGGATCCCGGGTAAATTGAATAGAACAAAATTTGAAAAAGAACAAATCTGAGACGAAAGTGTTGGGGAAGGGTGGCATGGCTTTGGACGGACATTGGGAGTGGTTCCCTGGAGCTTGGCTCTTGATTTCGTTGTTTGCCCTTCTCGACTGTTGTGCCCATTTTCTCCTTGTGCCGTTGTGCGCTTCTTCTCTTTTTAGTCGAGATGCATCCCTGATACTTTGGGTGATTGTTGCATGTTTGTAATCCCCTCACTTGTGTCCTAAATTAAACTACTAATACACAAAGGGTCTTTACAGTACATAAATTACTCCACAACAAGACACGAGAAGAACACTTGATTGAGCCTAAAGATCAAATGTAGGATCAGAAAGTTTGTGCTCATTAGTCATATTTAAGTTCCTAACGATAGTTTACTACCATGCAATTCGCCAGCAAACTACATGCGGTTTCCTCTAAAATAAGTTAATTGCAACTGAGACAAAAAGGACCCATAAGACAAAGCCAACTAAGAGGATGAGCTTGGCATGGTGCTCACTTTCTTCAGAAGTCCTCGTATCTCATTCTCCAACGTTGCTTTCATCTCAGACGAGAGGTTATCCCCCGATTTCTCCAGCATGGACGTCATCATCTCAAGCTTCTGTCTTATCTGACCAAGGGTCGGCCCATTATCAGGCTGCACTGTGTCAGGCTGAGAAGCTGAATCGAGATTGGTGTTCAATTGACCTAGAGGAGTGGGTGGATTCGGGCCCACATTTGGCAGACATACCTCCAATGAGATGGGTTTTGCATTTGTCACATTAGGCAAATCATCAGCATAGGTTCCGTCCTTTCTCTTCCTGCGCCTCTTCTTTTTCTCGGGATTCCCATCCGGGTTTGGATTAACGGTTACTGTCCCTTTTTTCCTTCCCCGCTTTTTCGGACCTGGCATACCAGCAAGTACAAAAGGGTCCTCCATCTGAGAAGCATCTGTCAGCTCATTGGTATTTTCGGACTTGCCATTTGAATGTGCTATACTGACCGCCTGCTTATTTCCGGAAAACAAGATAGCCGCTTCATTTCCCTGAGACAAATCTAGAGATGATGTAGTTGGAGCAACACTCACATTAACATCATAAAGAGAAGCAGAAACCAAATTTGTCGAACCATTTGCAGTCCTTTCCTTCCTTTTTCTCTTCTTTGGTTCAAGCTTCGAATTATTCGGACTTCCTACCGGAATATCCTGAACCTTGTCATCATACACAATAGAAACATTTTCTTCAAGTGCCTCTTTCACCAATTCCTTTTCTTTCCTGTCCACTTTGGAACTAGACTCATCGTGAAATACAGAAGAACGGAATACATTGAAGAATATCAAAATAGAATCAAAATGGTCATTCTCACAAGAATGGAGACAATCTAAAGCTGCCGAATGAAGTTCTGAGAGTAATTCACCAGAAGATGCTTTTATCTGCTGCAGATTATCAAATGAGGGAAAAGACTTTTTCGACCCGTTTTTCCTTTTCCTTTTGCTTCCACTCCTTGAAACACTTGGCGACGACTTTTGCATATTACTACCCTCCCCATAGCCAGGAACAGCAGAATGTTCGCCCTGGAAACCTTTCATACTTTTCGACACGTTGCTTAGGTTCACGTACGGAGGGGACAGATATTTACTCCTTTTACGCTCTCTTAAGTCAGCAAGTCTTTTTGATTCTGTCTGCCCCTCAACATTTTCGGCAGCCAAAGTTATCCCAATTATAGCAGATGTGCACTTAGAAAGGGTAGGGGGAGAACTAAAATTAGTAGCACCATCAACCTTATCTTCATCCACGGTGACTTTGGTCTTAATTTCAGCCTTATTTTCCTGATTTTCCACAGGAGAGATCATTTTAGCAGCATGAAACTCCTTAGTTTCATCCTCACAGGCCGTAGGCAAAAGCATTACAGGAGCGTCAAATGCCATAACTTCTTCCTTAACATCATCATTTCTAACATGAGAATCATCATTTAAACTCTCATTAGACACTATAACACTGCCTAGTTCAGAAACACGAGTATTCTGGCTCCCCTCCATAGGAATGCTTGTTTCTACGGCAGGGACACCTACATATTCATCCTTGAGATCATTTTTCCTTTCAGAATCATCATTTAGCACTTCCATGGCTCCTAAACCATTGCTTACTTCTGGAACATAAGTCTGCTGGTTAAGGCCCGTCACGCATGCTTCCAGACCCGAAATACCCATATCTACAGCACTATTTAGAAGAGAAACCTCAGTCCCGTGGTCCTCCTTCGTTGAAACAACCTTATCTGCAAGCATGACATCCTCGTTTCTTACAAAATCATCAATTGGCTTTTCATCAGATACCGCAACACTGCCTATCTCAGATACAGTGACCTGCTGGTCACCCTCCACAGCCATGCCACTTTGTATTTCTATATGCAGGTTATACTAGTTCAGGCAATAACCCTGCAAAAGTCACAGTGCAAGCCCAGATATGAAGAGTCAAAATCTGAAAAGCATCAGTGGCAATGTGGCATATTTCAATAACAGTACATCAAGAACAATCTAACATAAGCAATTTTCAGTTTTCACCCCCTCAACTCGAGTTGGATAAGCGAGTACACTAATTGGGCAACATGACATCATTTAATGAAGGAACTTGATAAAGATATACATAATCTTAACATATCAGTATATCACAATAACAAATCATGTGGAATAACATTATAGGTAACTTGAATATGACACATATCTAAGAAACACGCTTCCTGAAGAGTATGCCCTTGTTTGGATGAAGGAATTTGGAAGGATAGATAAGGGGGGGAAGGGAAAGGAAAGAGGACAACTTTCCTTGTTTTGATAGAAAATTGGAGGGGAGGAAAATGGAGAGATCTATTTTTCCTTATCTAAGTCAAATTTAAACAAACCTCAACATATCAAGGATTTGAAGGAAAACAACAACGCTCTAATTTCGCTCCCCTTTCCTCCTAATATATATATCCAAAAAAGAAGTAGATGTTTTCAGTGAGTTTCAAAGCGGAGAGCCTTAAACCCCATCCCCCTTTTACTCTTCAATGCAAATTCACCGGAGTTGATCCACAACGAAAATTGGACACTGATCCATAAAGAAGACACTATACTAAAATAAGTTATGCTCACTACAAGAATTAATGCAAAAGGCTCTTCCAAAACCTTGTTCCAAATGATTTAGCAGTCATGACAATTTTGCAATAGAAGTGCAAATCAGCTTCAAAAACAACCATAAATTACACTTCGACACAGGAATCAATCAAAATAATGATATGCTACACAAAATCATCAACCAGATGTTCTTATTATCAGACAAGTGAAATAGTACTAACCTTTACAATCAGCTACACCATTCTTTTTAAACTTTACAAGTAGTTCACAACGAATCCAACTTTACAGAAGTTCTAAGCCGAAAACTAACAACAGTACGACCAAAATCGACAAATGGTAAAGAATCCTCCTTGAGGATGAAATACCTAGCAGAAAGCAATCATACAACTGACAGTACTGATTTTTAACAACTAACACAGTTAATCATGCTTTTACAGAAGACTGACAACTGACATTTGTGGGTCAAAATCTTTTGACCATTGACTTGACTATGAACTAAACTCCCAAATTTCGCCTCTTTTTTCCTACTCAAATAAGACCAATTATGCCACTGTAGCATAATCAGGCAAAATCACATTTTCATAAACCCTAGGTCAGTATTTCTACACAAAAAATTTAAAGACAAACAGGAGTTTTACAATAACATCAACATTACCCCACTGTCTCAATAGCTCCGCAACGTCGGATGTACGCAGCCTAAACCCACAACCCCAAAAACCCTAAACACAAAAAAAAAAAAACACAAACACACAAAATAACAAGAAATGTGACAAAAATATATACAAAGATTAAAACTTTACCCAGAAAAACAATCAAAGTCATAATCTTTACATCAAAATAATGAAACTAAATACATGGATTATCAAAAAATAAGCAGAAACAACCAGAAACAGTCAAATTAAGAGAGAAAAAGAGGGCATTTGTCATACCAGTAAGAAAATAGTCAGCAAAATAATAAAATTGAAATGGGAAAATGGTAGATGAAAATATAATGGAGAGAATTAAATAAGGGGTAGCTTAGAAATGGACAAATTGTGACATTGGATAGGGACTAGGGGAGTGTTATAGAGTTTCTGGATTTATTTTTGCATTAAAACACAACAATGGCAATTTGCCACCAACACTAGTGTAAACTTGACACTTGTTTTGTGACCATTGGATTTGGAAATGTTAGAATTTGTTTTTTTGTGGTGGAGAAATAGTTCAATTGACGTCAACTTTTTTTTAGGGAGCTAATGACCTTTTGGGAATTGAGATCATGGTAAGAAGTATGGATCAATTGTGAACAATCAGTACATCAGTATTTATATATGTCAGTTTAAAAAAGGATTTAGATCGTCTTACTTGTAATTGTCACAAATTTGTAACTTTTCACAGCCCTTATTCCACTTGCTCCTCGGTCACGGGTTTGTAACGAAATAGTGTCATCACAAAAGAGAAATTGTGTTTTAAATTTGTATATCAGTATAATAAAATAATATTTTATTTTTTGGGTACAAATATTAAAAGAACATGATATGTGATCGATTGTTATTTTGAAATGCGATTTAAGTTTAATTTTATTATGATTTTGTGAACGAGTCTCATTTAACACGAACCAATTGTAAAATGACGTAACGACGCTTAATTGACAATATTGGTTTTACAACATGTGCCGGAAATGGTCATTCCATTTCCAATTGACGATTACTCAAAACTGTTGTATTTATTGTTTACGATAAATATTTGTGGGAAATTATGAGAATTCTTGTCTCAACTTCAAACAAGACGTGAAAAGGTGATAAAACTAATATTTTTCCCGAAGAATAAGAATGCATAATATCGAATGTGTAATTTTTCACTACAGTAGCCCTAATTGAGCTTTTAAAATCTTATACAATTAAGATCATTTTTATATGGATTGTACTCCCTTTATCTCAATCAATTGTTTACTTATTCTATTTTGCGGTGTCTCAACCAATTGTTTTCCTTTCTATTGTAGAAATGTCTTTGATGGGTAATTTTATCATCCACACTCAATTTGGTCCAATTGCCATTTAATGATTGGTCCACTCCTCTTTTATTAGATTTTATATCAAAATCAAAGGTAAACAAATGATCGACACGAATGAAGTACATGGTAAACAGGTCATATTTTAGTTTGGTCAATTTGATGCATCGAGCACTTCACGTTAGGTTGATCGAGCCAACGTGGGTCATTTCAATTCAAATATTTACGTGTTGAATATCTTTATATTGGCTCATTCGGGTATGGATCGTCTTCACGTCGGATATGAATTATTATAATTATTATGAGAACAAAAAATGTTTTTTTTTGTCTTTTTATATTACGGTCTGATTTCAAAATAGTCATACCTAATTATTTTATGGTCATTTTATTTTCGATTATTACCCAATTATGTTGTTTAAAATACGACCAGTATTATGTCCAGCAAATTCAAGTTCAAATCTAATTCGAATCAAACGTCGAATTGAGGTTATCTTAGTCATAAGTTAGGGGGCGTTTGGTTGGGGGTCTAAAGGAAAGGGACAGGGAATCATATCCCTCATTTCCCTTTGTTGTTGTTTGTTTTACCATTTTTGCATTTTCCTTTCCCCCTTCCATTCCTTCTCATCACCCCAACTCACTCTATCTTCAATCCCCTCACCCCCCTAAGGTATCAAATTGATTCCCTCCCCCACCTTATTTGAGAACCATAAACAACACTCCACGGCCTTTATTGCCAATTACCACTACCGTCAGTCCGCGCCATCTACCACCACCTTCACTGCCACGTTCACCGGAGCCGCCGAGTTCACCTGAGCTCTTATCGCCTAAGCGCCCCACCATAAATTCGTACTCAACTCTCAATGTAATTCGGAATAGTTCAAGCAGCAATTGAAAGTACCAAAATTTGCCTAAAAGTTGAATATTAAGCATTGTAAACAATTGTTCACCATTAATTACTCCGTAATTGACACAAATAATTAATGATAATCCATCAGCTCAATTCGACACTCCAGATTCTCGTCAACATCATGACGGGGGTTGGCAAGCTCGCTGGTGTCCGATCGACTTCGGCGTGTCGTCGATGGTAACAATGGTGGTGGTTGGTGTCGGCTGTTGGAGGGAGGTGGTGGGTGGTGGGTGGTGAGTGGTGRTGGTTTTTTTATGTGGTTGATTTWTTTKGTTTGATTCCAATATATTTTCTTACCAAACAACAASATAAATYTAAGAGATTTSGTTTTCTTTCCTTACCTTTGYCTTTCTTTCCCTTTCTTATTTCCTTTCCCYTTCCCCCATTTGAACCAAACGCCCCCTTAATTCATAAAAATAATGTTAAAGTAATAGGGATTGTGATAAATCTCATCTCAATCAACAAAACCTACTACAAAAAATCCCTATTTTTTTTCTATTTGTTCAAGCATCACAAATGCACGTGAACTCATTTAACCATTATTACAAAATCTCATTTCAAACGGTCACAATTTAAAGTAATCTGAAAATAATGTCACAACTTTAATTTATGATAAAAAAAGTTGACTACTTAATGTGAAAAATGTAATATCCTGTAGTTTCTAAGGCTTCGGTCGAGTAGACATAGTACTCGATCGGGTGGAGCACACTCGACCGAGTAGATGGACCGAGTGCCCTTTGAATAGTTACCCAGCTCTTGTTGTGTGTCACTCGGGCGAGTGGCTAGTGCACTCGAACGAGTGCCACTGAGCACTCGACCGAGTGCACGAGCTCAGGCCCAGTTTCGCGTGTTGGGCTCTGTGTTTTGGACCTTGCTATATAAGCCTCCATGTCAGTTTTTCCTTCATTTTTACAAACCTTAAACTCTCTCAAAATCTCTCCCACCTATCTCTACCACTCTTCATCCTCAAATCTTAGATCTACACTTTGTTTGGGAGAATCTTGTAAAATTGCTTACATATTCTTATTCCTCATCACTTGGTGAGTAATCTCATACTCTTACTTTTGTAATTTCCATACCTTCATTTTCGACACCTAATCCTAGATTTTTGGACTTTTCATGGGGATGATTAATTAGTAGTGTTAATTAGTGTTATGGGTAATTAAAGAGTAATAATAAGGGATTTTATATAATAGAAGAGTATAGGATATATTGTGATGGTAATTATGTGGTTTATGTAGAATAAGAAGGTTTTGTGAGACGGATTATTGGTTGTCTTGAGTTGCTTATGTAGTATGCTAAAAGGTAGGTTAATCCCACTCGGTTTCAATAAGTTTAAATGGTCGCATGTGTCATTATTGTATTGTTGTTGCATTATAATATGATTTTGTGGATTATGAGTGTTGGTTTCATAGTGTTGCTGGGTGTTCTTTGTGACATGGTAATGAGTAGTGGTGTTGGTCTCATTTGAACATTGTAGTTGCACGAAAACACGATAGTTGCCATTTGTTATTAGACTCATAATATGTGAAGGTTGCATCTTAGCATGATAATGAGGTAAGGCGACTTGAAGAGTCGGTATAGTTATGAGTACATGTGTCCGATTCATGTTGGTGAATCATGTTAATGTGAAAGAGTTACACTTTATATTCATTGTGATGCATATTGTGATATATGTGGATGTTGGAGGAGTTGTGGAGGTAATACTTGTTATTGTGGAGACGTAAGGCGGTTGGGAGATCGTATTACGCTCGGGTCGCCTCTTGGAGCTTCCCACTCCAAGAGGTGTAACACCTCCACTAACCAGGAGCCTTAACTAGACCTTTCCTAGAAAGTAAGGGCGTTACCATCTCGGTTGTCCGAGGTAAGTATATCAAACAGACAATAAAAGAACGTTTAATACTTCGTTTACAAGGTACAATGGAAACAATGGATGAGGAGATACAACACTTATACAAAAGAGATATAACTGGCGAAACTACTATCGTCTGACTACTAACTCAATGTCACGTGATCTTGCCAGCCCAGCAGACACATCCTGATCGCGACACACCAACACCCGACAAGTCTATCTGCTCACCATTGCCAACCACATCAATGGATCACCGCAGACACAGACAACAAAGAAAACACCACAATACGCCACGCAAGGTCAGTAACAGAAATACATAAGGTACAAGGCAAGAACTACACAAGTAAGTAACAATGAATGCATACTTCCTTCCTCACACCAATGCCACCAACACACCTCAATCAAATCCGATACCCATCGCAACGGGTGACCTACACCGCCAGTGACAACTCGCATCCTTGTCACCTCTACCCTTCTCAACGCAACGAGTGTACCTAGATCATTAATGTGCACATCCCCCTTGTGACGGGACTCGCAAGGGGAGAATATGAGGGTGAAGACCATTCCTGGAGATGGCTCCACAATCCACACTGACAAATACTCTTACACGGTCACCATAACCATCACAAGATCATCCACATCCACACAGTAAGATTACCACATTTAGAAAACTACAAAGGGTAGCAATCGGTCATACATCAACTGAAACTGAGTAGGGAAATCCTACCTTTTTGTTTATTCCATTGAAATGCATCAATCACATCAATGCCTAGCAAGAATCCACATTGTCTCCTACAACACGATTACATCCTATTACTATGTCAACAAAACTGATTTAAGACAACTAACAAATACTCACAAACTTACCATGAAGACACGCGGATGCCGATGACGACGACGACTCAACGCGATGACTCCAACATTGGCTAACGTTCTTCCCGGATAAGGTCCATAACCAAGTCATGATTGAGGTAGTAAGAGATGAGAGGATTTGAGAGAGATAAGTTAGGTTAATAAAATGATAAAACACAAGACGGAAATGACTTAAATCGTAACCTCCGAGTATTAACATAACACGTCGTCAAACGTGAACTCGGTCGAGTATGGGACATACTCGACCGAGTACGCTGCACTCGGTCAAGTGACCTATACTAGGTCGAGTATCTTAAAAATGGACAGGAAAGGGTAAACACTCACCATTGGTGTTACCAATAGGCAAATCTGGTGTCACTTGTTCGGTAACTGTTGGTTGGATACGTGGACTCCGTCGACGCGCAACTTCTGCAGCTGTATTACTAGGTTTGGTAG
>VHZZ01005729.1:64672-77974 GCA_009801015.1 Silene noctiflora
AACATCCCCAGTTCGAGAGAAACAAGCGAGCAGGATCCAACGACTCTCATAATAGAGATGTCGATTCCATTGAGCATCGAGCATGTTTTATCGCTAGTAAGTCGAGCTTATCTAACTGCCCTACAATACTGCCCTTTCTATATGTCTGATTTAATACCTAGATTATGCCCCATCTCGTCCCATATTTCATGTATGGTTTGTAATATTCAAAGGACCGGAAATAAGAACAAAATTACTGCTCTCAAGGAGGTTGTCAAAACCTTCAAACCATCTATCCTCGTACTAGTTGAAACCCATATGAATGGTGAACACGCAAAACGATTATGTAAAATTCTTGGATACAACGGTCACTTAAGAGTGGATACGATTGGTTTTAGCAGAGGAATTTGGCTATATTGGAAACATGATATGGTAAATGTTAACCCAATCGTGAAACACTGTCAGTACATCACAATGGAAGTCAGTAGAAGAGGCGAGAGACCTTGGTTTTTCTCAGCGGTTTATGCAAGTCCTGACCCCACTAATTGAAGGAAACTTTGGACGGAACTTGAAACATATGCACGAAGTATTAACCATCCTTGGATGGTTGCTGGCGACTTCAACGAAACCCGTTCTATGGTTGAGAGACATGGAGGTGATATTTCCATGGCCGTCGATGTGAGAACTTCAATAACTGGATCGAAAACTGCGAACTAATCGAACTTGAATGCTCGAGACTCTCGCACACTTGGGGCTGAGGCAATACAGTAGAAACCCGTCAATAGTGAATGGAGTGTGCTTTTCAGTGAGGCTAGTGTGAAACATCTGCCTGCTTTCCAATATGATCATTGTCCCTTGTTGATATCACCAAATGGCTTTGCTCCATTGAATTCCGTTCAGAGGCCATTTCGATTCCAGGCAGCCTGGTTGACTCATGAAAAGTTTAGCGAATTTGTGTCGGATAGCTGGGAATCATCTAACAATTTGGTTTCACAACTTTCTAACCTCTCGAAAAAGCTACAAAACTGGAATGAAGAGGTCTTTGGCAACATCTTCAGATTGAAACGTCAACTCAAGGCTCGATTGGAAGGGCGACAACGTGAATTATCCATTAAACGAACATCCAGCATGCTTAAACTCGAATCAAAATTAAGGAGAGAATTGGAAGAAGTTCTTGCTCGAGAAGAAATTCTTTGGTATCAAAAATCAAGAGTTGAGTACCTCAAGGACGGAGACCATAACACTTCCTATTTCCATGTTAGTACTATCATCAGACGTTGGCAGAATCAAATCAATGCCCTTAAGAACGATCAATGAGAGTGAATTGAAAGTAACGAGGAGGTAAAACAACTAGTAATTGATTATTACAAAAACTTATACACAGACGATACTCCTTATGATGCTCAAGCTGACGTTCCATACGACCTCTTTCAAGAATTTAATAATGATCATTGGGCATGGTKAACTCGTTATTACTCTATAGCGGAAATTGAAAAAGTTGTGTTCCAAATGAATCCGCTCAAAGCTCCAGGCCCGGATGGATTTCAAGCTCTCTTTTACCAAAAACATTGGTCCGCGGTTAAAGAAGATGTATGCAGGATGGTCATGAAAGCACTAGAAGGGAAGGGATTGTCCGAGGGTTTAAATGACACCAATTTAGTTCTTATTCCGAAGATCTCAGGGCCGGAACACGTCTCTCAGTTCAGACCCATAAGTCTTTGTAATGTCGCATATAAAATCGTAAGCAAAGTCATTGATAATAGAATTAAATTTTTTTTACCAATCCTTATATCTGAAAACTAGAGTGGGTTCGTTTCGGGTAGGCAAATTACGGACAACATAGTGGTCTTTCAAGAGACGATCCATACCATGAAGAAAAAACTAGGAAAAAAGGGGTATATGGCCATCAAAATTGATCCCGAAAAAACCTACGACAGGCTCAAGTGGCAGTTCATACATGATACTTTAACTTATATGTGTTTCCCTATTTTACTTATTGACACGGTCATGGAGTGTGTTACTACCACTTCAATGCAAATTCTATGGAACGGAGAACCGACTGAAAAATTCAAACCCTCACGAGGGGTTAGACAAGGCGATCCACTCTCATCTTATTTATTTGTCATGTGTCTCGAGAAATTGCAACAAACTATCGACTAAGAAGTCATAAACAAACACTGGAGCCCGATTCCAATATGCAAAGACGGTCCTCTTATTTCCAATCTATTCTTCGCGGATGATATGGTTCTCTTTGCAGAGGCAAGCGAAGAACAAGCATATACTATTGGAAAGGTCCTTGATAATTTTTGTCGAGCATCGGGCGAGAAGGTTAGCATTGCGAAATCCAAAATTTTCTTCTCATCAAAAATGGCTTCATCAGAACGTGAGAATATCACAACATACCTTGGTTTCGAGGATACTGAAGACCTAGGTACCTATTTAGGAGTACCAAGGATTATTGGCCGAGTCACTAGAAGTACCTTTGCGCACCTTGAGGAAAAATTTAATAAAAGGCAAGCGGGCTGGAAAACGAAGCACATTTCTCTTGTTGGACGCGCCACTTTAGTCCAATCAATGCTATCTACATTAGCCAATTACAATATGCAAACAACCAAAATTCCTAGATCAGTTTGCGACTCCCTTGACCGTAAAGTTCGACGCTTTTTATGAGGCGGAGATGAAGTTCAAAGGAAAGTCCATTTTGCTTGGGAAACAATACTGAAGCCTAAAAAATTAGCTGGACTCGGTATAAGGTCGTCACGACAATCTAATGCCGCCTTTTTAACAAAACTGGGATGGCGTGTGCTAACTGAACCGAAGACTCTATGGGCGCGATTTCTCCGAGCTAAATACTGTAATGGCAGATGTGATGTTAACATGTTCCATCCTAAGCCTAACATGTCTAGTGTTTGGGCAGGTATAACATCTCAAGCGGATATCGTAGGACGAGGAGCCTCGGTTGCTATAGGTAATGGTAGAACGACACTCTTCTGGGACCATCCTTGGGTTAATAATGGATGTCTTTCGGATAAAGCCACTGCTACTATCCCCGAGGCAAACCTAGGCTCTACTGTCAGCGAAATGTGGGACGAATCCTCGGGATGGAAATGGGACCTTTTCTCCAATTACCTACCACAATCTGAATTATTAAAGATAGAAGCTTATACTTTGGCTCCGGAACCCTATGTAGAGGATGATCTGTTTTGGAGTGGGTCTTCTAATGGTAAGTTTAGCATCAAATTAGCCCTAGTGTTTATAAGAGAAAACGAGATACATCAAGATCCTATATCAGTGGAATGGCACCTCTTCTGGAAACTACGGGTGCAACAAAGAATCCGTATATTCCTATGGTTAGCAGTCCACTCCTGTCTTATGTGCAATTTTAATAGAGTGCGACGCGGTCTATCAGATGATCCCATTTGTCCAAGGTGCCTGAATGAGGATAAAACTTCGATCACTTGTTGCGTCATTGCCCCTTGAAATATGGTATCTCCTTGGAATAGCTTTGCCTACTAACTCGTTTTATACCATACCCTTTGATAGTTGGATTTCTCGTAACGTGTGCAACAACTCACCTCGAGCATCAGCAGATTGGCCTATGAAATTTGCCATCACTTGTTGGTGGATTTGGAAGTGGAGAAACAATGTCGTATTCGGTAGAGGAGACGATAACCCAGTTGATCTTATTCGTTTCCTACAACAACAGTTTGCTTCTTCGAAGGGAGCCTTTGACCCCTTCTCCCTATTCTCCTCGCCACCTGGATCAACCTATGAGGAAATTTACATTAGATGGCACCCTCCTCCCTCGGGTTGGTTTCTACTGAATACGAATGGCGCTTCAAGAGGCAATCCGGGACTAGCCGGATGTGGGGGAATCATTCGCGACGACACGGGTAACTTTATTTCAGCCTTCACCTTTTCTTGTGGTTATTGCAACTCTATGCACGCTGAGATGCGAGCTTTGTTAGCGGGTCCAGAGCACGCTCGGTCCCTTCGTATCACCAAGCTACTTGTCCGTATGGACAACAAACTTTGTGTTAATTTCTTTAATGAAGAACAACTTCTAAGCAGCGGATTACGTCCCTTAGTGCTTCGCTGCAAAGAACTTATCAAGCTGGAAGGATGGACGGTCTTTATTGAGCATTCCTGCCGAGAGGCCAATCGTGATGCGGATTGGCTCGCTAATCAAGGAGTGGCTTCGTCATCTTCCATTGCATTTTTTCGGATCCTCCACATAATCTTCGTCCTATCCTTCGGGAGGACGTTTTAGGTGTCACTTTACCTCATATAATCGCTACTTAGTTTAGGGGCTTGCCCCTCTTATGTACCAAAAAAAAACATATTAGGCTATATCTATTTATTTGAAGAACGTTCATTTACAATTTACACTATGTATTTTTTTTGTGATGATTTTAATTAGAAAATATAAGAATATATTTATATTGGATAGAAAAAACATAAAAAATATATCTTATCTTATGTACATATATAAAGTTAGGTAGAAAAGTTGTGAATTTAACATGTGGTATTTAAATTTATTTTCTTAGTATTTTACACTATCAAGTGAAAAAATTGAATGAAATATGCCCAAGAGCATATTGTAGGAACATGTTTCATGTACATAGACTCAAAGTATGCATTACGATGCATATACATAAAAGTTGACTCTGTTGAAAATAGCATAATGCATATACATAAAAGTTGACTCCGTTGGAAATAGAGACATATATTAAACTAAATTTACATTTATTGTATTCTCGAACACATTTACTGCTAAATACTATGAATATATTTGGTGTTCACACTTCAAAGCATGTGCTCTTTAGTGTACACTCCTATATTTATAGGTTTCTCCCTTCCCCCACAATAGACTGAACTGGATATGGAATGCTACTCCTCTGTTTTTTCATGTTATGATCATAAGATGGATGATATATCAAAAAAGGTGAGAATTAAAAGGTAAGTTTTTTAATTTTTACATTTACATTTATAAATTATGGAGTATAATATAATGGAAAATGATAAATTATGTAGTATGAGTATAATATAATACTCGGTAACTTAATTTACAGGTTCGGTTCTCGCTTACCAATTTTGAAATATATGCTCAAAGTAAAAAGTTAAACTGATGAGGGCAACTGAGGGGTGAAAGCTCAAGTATCCAAATCGTATAATGTTGAGCCAGTAATTAAATAATATGGAGTACTCCATATATAATGGATAACCATGAATCTTTTGTGTAGTTCAGGAAATTGGCTTTCTGCTGACAAAAGTTCTTCAAACAATTATCTACTCAAATACTGCGATGATGATTAGACAAAATAGGATTTGAGATTTTTCTTTATTTTCTCCATTTCAGCTACAACTTCCAACGATATTATTGAAATATCAAAAACATCGGACCAGTTTTGAGACAATTTGTTAATAATCATCCGATGGAGGAAACATGTGAATAAGTTTGTTTCGTTTTATATAGGGATGAATATTTGAAAAAATTTAGAGAGGTCGAGTAATATGCATGGGAAGGATTTCATATAACATATCAAAGAAATTTTGTTAACCTACCTCCGAAATTAGCAATAACAACTTAAAAATAGAATTTATTATTGATTGAAAATAATAGCGTTTCCTAATCGTCTAGCATTGATGGATGCCACAATAGTACAATTCAGAGTACGTACAAAGTAATCATTTAATGATTGGATTTTTAAGTCAATGTGATATACGGTAAAGTAATGCATATGGCGGAAGATCTACTAAAACAACGGTGAGTATGAGAAGGAGATCTACGACGTCTGCCATAACGATTAACGATATAGATACCGAGTATTTATTTTTTAGGGGTCTTAGAATTATTATTAAAGGGAAATAGATGGATAAGAAATGAAGAATGAGATCTCTTTACCCTAAGTTGGTTTACTGACCTTTCTTGTGCCTGTCGGCTGAAATTTCATAACAGTTGCAAATTAGGAGGTCAAGGGTTGAAGGATTAGCTTAGTATGCTTGGAAGATATTCTTTTGCCCTAGGTTATAATTAAAGTCTGCTCGAATTTGATCATAAATTACAAAAACAGAACATGATAGTTTTGTCTATATCACATAGTATCTATAAAAAATTTAAATGATTTAGATATAATAATTTACATTAAAATACTTACATATATTTGTTATTTGAAAAATCTTTCATAGAAAAATTACTATGTATGTGTCTTAGATAAGTGTAAATAATAAAATCATTATAAAACCCTTAAAAGGGAGAGACTATAATTGGTGATAATTTAACAATTGCAATTGGATCATTAGACCTTTCATGATTATATAGTTGAAAAATATCTACTCCCCCGTCCCGGTCATTTGTTTACCTTTACTTTTGTGTTTTGTCACAAATACCAAGGAAATTATAGAGGATCATTTGTGAAAAAAAATACATATGGGTAATCAAATTACTCATCAAAACCTTTTTTAATATCAACAAGTAAACAAATGGATAGATGAGACAACCAAATAAAGAATAGGTAAACAAATAATCGGGACGAAAAGAGTATTATTTTGACATAAAGGCTTTTCATTAGATATTCAAATTATGTGTTTTTATAAAAATTAAGTTATGAATGGACAATTAGAGAAGGATAGACTAATTCATTAAAATATATTATGTAATTTTTAGTTTCTATCTAATAATATTATATTTTATTTAGTGTTTGGATAAAAACAATATAAAAATTGGTCGTGCGAAGCACGGGATTCTCCCTATATATATAAAACTGGGTTGAAATGTCGTGGATACGCCACATGGCGTATTCAACCTTAATTACAATCATTAATTATAACTAATAATTAATATGAACATAATAAATATTGTATAAATCTCAGCAAAACATTAATTATAGTTCAATAAATTTTTATTATAAAGTTAACTTAAATAATTAGGTTGATTTGATTCTAAATTTATATATAAAAAAAATTGATACAAATTCTGAAACGTAAACCATAACGTTCATTTCGAAAATTGCTTTTAAAAGAGTATAGTTTCCATTATATTTATTGAAATATTTTGATATGTATAGATGGTTAAAGTGAGTTTATCAAAATATTTTAAATTTACGTAAAAAAACATTTTGAGAAAGTTATAAGACTTAAACCATTAAATTCATTAAGAAAAATATATTTGGTAGAGTCATTATATTTATTAAAAACAAAATCTAAAGAGAACTATTAGAGATAAGTTTTTATAATGTGGGAATGAATAATTATATTGTGACAAATTAAATGCATATGAGATTTTGAGAGAGTTTAAATAGTGTGATAACGAGTATGTACGTACAGAGGGATCACGAGTGCATTTGAATAATCAAAACAAAAGTAATGATTATTAAGTACAATACTGTTATAAACGACCTGAAAAAGTAAAAAAACATATTATATTTTTTTTTAATATCTTCAATTAAATATTTACACGTCAAGTATAAAACATTGATTATGGCTAACTACATATTAGTTTTAGTTAAATATTTTATATGTTATTTTAAATAATTTGAAATTAAATCTCAAAAATAATATTTGAGAAAGGTTAAACAAGCTAAAATTAATCTTAATATCATTATATATAGTTATTTCAAATAATAAAAAGTGCAAATTTCTTATAGATATATGTTTCGCACATAGGCCATAGCACATGCAAGACACAACCAAAATCGTTGAGCTTGAACCCTTTATCTTTGTTACATAAACATCACACGTTATACATTCAAAAATTGAAAAATGCGTAAAATTATATTCACGTCATTCTGAACAAATATTTATTGTTTTGAAACAGATATCATGAAATGATCTAATTTTACTTTAATCATGCATAACTATCACTTATTAGCTATAACTAAAATTGTATGTATTTTTTTTTTTAAATGTTGAAGTTAAACCCAAAATAATAAGATTTGAGAAAGATTTTTTTTTTTATTTATAAGTAAAATTATTAAATATCATATATGAATTAAGAGGGATTTTCTTCAATTAAAATAATAAAATTTTAAAACAGGCCGCGCGAAGCACGGGATGCTACCTAGTATAATTATATAAACTAATTAAATATCAAAGTAAATGGTAATTTAAAATTTAAAATTTTGGGGATTTAATGTTTGGATAATTATATGAAAAATAAAAATTACTCTATGTCACTCAAATTTTTACATCGTTTGAAAATGTTATCTTCTTTTTTGATATGTATGGATGTACCCCGTCAACTTCATTGAATTAGATAGATAGATAGATAGATAGATAGATAGATAGATAGAGAGAGAGAGAGAGAGAGAGAGAGAGAGAGCGCTTAAAAACTAATGTTTTAGACATTTTATTTCATGTGACGTCTTCAAATATTATATACTGCAGCAAAATTAGTATATCATACTGCAAGCGCATAATATAAAGCACAATCTTTTAAAGTGACATTGTCAAATAATATACATATAAAAAATCGTGTTCTCATAAGTGAAAACAAATAAACGCAACAAGAAGTTTACATAAAAAAACGTATTTTAGTGAGAGAAAATAAAACAGAATGAAAAAAAATAGAGAGAATAAAACAAATCTCACATTACATAGAGTTTTAAAAACCGAATTGCGAAACGTCGTTGACGTTTTATAACGAATCGTCGACGTTTTTAAAACAAAAAGACGAACTTGCCCTTAGCCACCTTGCAGCACCACTACCTCTCTTTAACCAAAATCCAATTATTAATCAGGAATCATCAACCAGCAATTCAGCTAATAATATTGTACACACTGAGAATTCCATCTGGGCAGTATATATTCACAATGAACAATACAATTAATAGTACTTGTTACGAGGTTGTTGCGTCGGAATCGATTTCGGCACAAACTTGGCGACTCAAATGGTGTTGGTGTGAACTGTCGAGGTGCGAGAATGGAGGTGAGTTCTGGACTCGAAATTCGGTTCCGAGTTGGGCTCGGTTCGTTGCAATTGTTGGTTTGTTGGAGCAAGAAAGTAGCGAGTTTAATTGTCGCTGACGGTGTCATTGTTGTTAGCTATTGCTACTATAAGTTGTTGTTGTGGGGTAGTTGGAACGTTGAAGATCAACGTTTGAAGGTGGCATGAACGTTAATCTTCAACGTCAGTTTGTGGAAGGAACGTTGGTATCCGACATTACTTGTGGTACCAACGTTGATTGTCAATGTCTCACATGGGTAGGACATTGGTATGTAGTCAACTCCAACCCACGACCAACGTTGAATGTCAACGTCCACCACCAGCCCAGATGTCGACATTCAACGTCCATCACGGGCCCAACGTTGAGTATCAACGTCTAGCACCAACCCAGACAGTTGCACTCAACGTCCTCCGCCCCCTTCAACACTGAAAGCCAACATTGCTTACCATCTCCAACGTAAGCTCAATATTTCTATCCAATAACAAAATCGATCACGGTTCGGACTTTGAATTTTAATCCGTGGTTCAGACTTTTAATTTAATTTTGTCGTGATTTTTGTAATTAAATGCGTTCGTGAATTGCGTTCAAACTTAAATTAAATTTGCGGGATTGATTACGATCATGAAATTTAAATTAAATTAAATAAGTTAGTTAATTTACCGATGATTAGTCATTCGACATTGATTTTGATCTTGAAAATGTTGTCTTTAATGTTTTTTAAATTTGTTAGTATAATTCGATTTGGGAATATTTGGGAGATAATAGAGTAGAGAGAGTCCAAGGGTACTCTTGGTCTTTTTTCTAAAAACCGTCGACGATTCGTTAAAAAACGACGACGACGTTTCGCAACCCCCTTTAAAAATAAGAAAAAACACTCTACTCCACAACCAAGTACCTACCTATAAATGCCCTCAATGCCCACCATCAACATGTCTTACCCGTCTGAGTGACTTGTTCAACACAAAACCCCTCTCACCCACTGTTCACCACCATTCGCGCCCCTTCCGAGCGAGTCTCTTTTATGCCTGGCTATAACACAACCACTACCAACCAAATCAAATTGTAACACCCACGAAATCTCCGTTTTAGAATTTATAATTTAATTAACTATTTTAATATTTTATTTATATTTTAAACCCATTTTTATAAAATTGTTGCTTTACATGTATAATAATAATAATTTTAATAATAATAACCGTCTTAGGTGTGTAGTAGGCCTTGAGTCGTGTTGTTAGTGAAAATCGACTCAACTAAGTGTTGTTGGGCCTAGTATGACTTACGGGCCTCTTTAAGACTTCTCCTCCTCTCAAACCCTCATCATGTCTTCATCCCCTTCACCAAAATTTCTAAAATTATTCTCTCAGCAAACACCATTAACACTCACCTTCCATCAAAACCTAGGTTCATCATATCTCACTCAATTTTTCATCAATCGGAACCATTTTCGCGCCATTCTTCTCCTTGTCTCGCCCTCCTTCTTTCTATGTAATAAAGACACCATCTTTCTTTAAATTTATACAAATCCGTATTTTTAGGGTTAGAGCTTTTCAATCAATTCCTTGGGGTTTTGTTGGGGAACAAGCTTGGAGGACTCGGGCATGGCTATTTGACGATTTGGAGTGCTAAAAGGGTAACGGTGATGGGTTACTCGATATCATGTCAAATTATGTGTTTTTAATGTGAAAGTTTGTCTTTATTTGATTAAAGTTGATAACTTTACATGTTGTTATGTTTCTTAGTTGCTTGTTCAATGAATGATTCTATTTGTGTTTGTTGCGCAATTTTTAGTATGAAATCACTTGCCTTGTTTCATAAATAGAATGGATTAGTCTCATATGTGGATGTTAAGGATGAATTATGGTTTTGTATCATGTTATTTTATTCTCATATGTCATGAAATTGTTGAAGGAAAGTGTTTGCTTGGGAACAATTTAGAAAAAAGCTAGTAACTTGGATATGTAAACAATTGGGTAAAGATTGGTTATTACAGTATGTAAACTATTGATTTCCGTCTCAAGTATATGTCCCATATCTAGTATACATGTGAAATTATGTGTGAATTACATGTTCATAGTCGTTGGTATGCATTTATGTCGAAGTATGGAGGACTCGCTCGAGTCTGGCACGACTCGCACGAGTCTGCTTTCAGGTTGTGCTCCTTGGCCTTGCTGCCCCAAAACTCTTGCGAGTTGAGTAAGACTCTTGCGAATTGTGTAGGACTCTTGCGAGTTATGTATAACTCTTGCGAGTTGTAGGACTCGTGCGAGTTCAGCAGGACTCGCGGGAGTTGGTGCGTAGTTGGCCTATTTGAGCTCGGATTGTAAAACGGACGTCATTTCCTCATCCGGACTCCTATTGGAGTGATTCAAAAGCCTAGACCACTTTATTTTTCGACGGTATTCCATATAGCATAGTTTCAGGGCCAAAAATACAATTCTTCATTTGGTTTGTTTACGTTCCATCTTGTGTTTACAAATTTGCAACTTGTTCATCATCGCTTGTTTATACTTTATCCAAATGACTTGTAAATGTGAAGTGGGATGTTCACTCATTTTAGAAAGGTATGAAATAACACTATGTGCTTCATATGTGAGTCCCCTTTGGTTTGTTTACGTTTCACCTTGTGTTTCGTATAACTTGACTCATTTATTATCATTTGATTGTGATATGCCTAAATAACTTGAAAGTATGACGTATAATGTTTATTCATGTTATAAGAGTATGAAATGATGTTGTGAGATTCATATCCGAGTCCTTACTTATTTATTATCGGTTCTTTATCGAATTTTAAATGTGAAATACTTATCTTGGATAAGTACTTGTGTATTACCCGGATATTTTGGGATACGTACGAGAAGACTTGGGATGCGTGAGAGCTAAACGAGAGAAAGTTTTGACCTCACACTAGACCAAGTGGAACTTAGACTAGACCAAGTAAATATTAGAAGTGGACCGAGTGAGCTAGTAGTGGACCGAGTAGGGTGGACTGGGCCGAGTAAAGTGTCTACTCGACCGAGTAGTTGACTCGGCTGAGTACATAGTGCACTCGACCGAGTGGGTGACACTAGGCTGAGTGGACCGATCACTCGACCGAGTGACACTGTCAATACCCGATATATGTCATTTTGTCTCCTAACCCTAATTCATTTATTATCTTCTTCCTTATCTCTCCAAAATCTCTTCCTTCTCTCTAAAACCCTCATAAACACATTCTTATGAGATTCAAGCTTGCTTTAATGGATTGCTCACCTACCTATCCTTCCTTCCACCTATGTAAGTAAGATCTACCCTCTTCTAGTCTTATGAACCCTAGATTTTTGGGGGTTTCCAACTGGGTTGTTTAATTAGTAGTTATTGTTAGTATATTGGTAATTAATGGGTAGTAATAAGGGATTTTGTGTTGTGTTATAGTGTATGATGATTTGTGATAGTTATTATATGATTATTGTAGGATGAGACGGTTTTATGAGATGGATTCTTGTTGTCTTGGGCTAGCTTATTGTAACACCGTCATTTATTCAGGAGCTTTTAGCAAGACATTCCCAAATAAATAAGACTGTTACCATCTCGGTTTCCCGAGGTAGTGACTAACAAAGATTAACAAACCAAAGTACTTTAATTAAAATATCGTTAAATGACTTAGTACAAATTACAACCAAACTTAACTAATTAAATTACATCTGCAGCGGAAACAAACCGTACAAATAAAATAAAGTGATTGACCAACTAAGTGATCTAGGCTTCTAAGTTTCGTCACATAGCCTCACGCCATCCAGCTCCCAGCTAAGTCAACTCAAGACCTGTCAATCAAACTGCTCCCCAATAATTGGTTCATCACAGGTGTTCACGAATACACGGTCAACCACGGAGTTGAGTAGGAATTTACTAAACACCAATATTAGTCCATCTACATAAATAAACATCCTTAAAATTCTCATCACCTCATCCGTACAACTCACTTACGTCACTGGCAATAGCACAACCCCCTTAACACCATGCTATGCTCAACTGGCAGTAGTACTTGCGTACCATGATCTGGCAGTAGCATTCACTTGCTATGCACAACTAGCAGTAACACACTCCGTGTTATGCTCAACTCACAACCACTACACCATAACAGGAATAACCAACAATAATATAAAACAATCTACCCATACGGCTCAGACAACAACATAGCGTCCACATATACTCCGCATCCAATAATCATTCACAATATTAACAGTAATCTCGTCAACCGTCACAATTAAATATACATTCACATAATAAAATCCGAGTTGAGTAGGAAATTCTTACCTTTTCGCAAATCTTCGAATAAAGCAATCCGAATTAATTAATACCCAATTAAGCCTCCTCGGACGTCACCTAACAAACGATATAT
>VHZZ01005738.1:1881-17009 GCA_009801015.1 Silene noctiflora
TCATTATTTCACTTACTAAAATTTATACCCTTCATTTTATTTTTATTGGTCTTAGTTAAAACCATATTAACTTAAGACGTCTCATATCACACCTTTTATTTTTCTTTCATTCTTTTATTTAAACTAAATCGGTTGGTCATAGTCTCAACATTTTGTAATATGTGAATGTATAATTATCACATACTTCATACAAAATAAACATGCCATGATAAGCTTTTTTATAAATTTATATAATAATGTCTACATATGAAAATATGTAATGCATTTATACATACACGTGTAACTTTGCACGGGTTCTAAACTAGTATTTTAATTAAAATAAAATAAAATTGATACAAAAGTCAAAACCATAAATTGCTAAAAAAAATTTACTGATGCTATTATTAGATGATGAGTTGACCCATATTCCGTATTAAAAAATTTAGAAATCGTTGTTATTAATTTTGTGACAAAAAAATTGGAAAAAAAAAAAATATAAATTGATACTCATTAACTTTATGCTATACAAATATTTTCATTAAAATATATGTCAACTCATTACTCAATTCTCTTAGCAAATTTTCAGTTCTAAATTTTATTTATCAAACCAAAATACAATGATGGGAAATTTAAACAATTATAAGGTACCAATTTCCTATATACTAAAAGATTAACACATTTAGCATTTTCCCGCTCAATTATTCCCGCTCAACTTGCATATATTACGATATATTCCTTTCTATTATATTCTAACGCTCAAATAATATAAAATGAAATAGTGGGACCCTGTTAATTGATGATTGCAATCAAATCTTTTATATTCTCGATAATATTCTCACTAATGGATGAAGGTGGCCCTTTTTATTAGATTAACTTTAAGTTTCCTTTAATGATAGTAAACTTTCTTTTCTACCTCTTACCCATAATATATTTAGTACTTTATAAGTTATAACATTAAATTAAAAGTACAATTAATTAATGCAAATAATTATTGAAAGTGTCTCTTCATAAATCAAATCTAAAAAATAACGTGTTATAGCACGAGATCTATACTAGTACTATAAAACTAATTTTATAAAAATATTAAACTTTAATACCGTGCATATCATGCACGGGATCTAAACTAGTACATGGATTATTGAACCATCATCAAATCGAAATATATATTTATTAAAATATTATAGCAACTTGGGTTAGGTGGGCCCCATTCTTTATTCAAAACTATTTTTTGATCACTTGGTTTACGAAGATAAACGGAATGTAGATTAATGTACAACTTACGTTTTGTAGTTATTGATATGGTCCCTTGGAGTTAGAGTCTTGGCATGAAGTTCAGTATATAATTCTAATAATTGTAATGACTTTGGAGTTAATCAGGTATTTATATCCGTTTTAGAGCGATCTGACTATTAAATCTATGCTTCGACATTGCAGACGACTGCCTCAGCTCGTCAGGATGGAGTATAGTTCCAAAAATCTCAGATTCGAACCTTTCCATGAACAATTTTGACAATTTTATTTATAGTTTGAAATTATGCCTTATAGACATCTAGTTAATTATTATAGTAAAAAGGGTGCTTGACTTGATATGTGTGATGTAAGAATAATTTATGTGAAATTGTAAACTTTAATGTTCGAAAATAATAAAAGAAAAGTTTGTGAGAAGATCTTTTTAACCAAAAGTTTAACTTGATGGTTGAAGATTGATTTAGAGTTGGTAATGGAGAGACCTACTCATCACATTTGTTAAATTCCAACTGTAGATTTTTGAGGGAAGAGAAAAATTCAACATGCAACTATGTATTAATTAAATGATAATTCCTTAAAGAAAAGACTCAAAAATATTGTTGAAGATCGTCTCACCGAAAAGTCTCAGATTTAACCTTTTCAAGAATAATTTCAACGGGTTTATTTATAATTTCAAACTATGCCTTATAAACCTCGAGTCAGTTATCCTAATAAAAGGGTGACTGACTTAAGATGTGGGATTTGCACGTTATGTAGTGTTCAGACCAGATCTAATGGTGGACTAAATTTTAATTTTCTTACGTAAATGTGGGAATAACTTATGTGAAAATGTAAATTTTAATAATGTTCGAAAATAATAAGGGTTTGTGAGAAGATATTCTCAGCCAAAAGTTTAAGCTAATGGTTAAAGTCCATTACATATGTTAAATCACTTGTAGATTTTGGAGGCTCCCATGATTTGAACTTGAGACCTCATATGCCACGTGAGAGCACAATCTCAACTAAAAGTATAAGTTAATGGTTAAAGCTCAACCAATGGTTCCATACCTTAAAAGTTGTTCATCATCTCTAATGATTATAAACGAATCCCCTATATACTAAAAGATTAACAACTCTCCAATTTTTCCGCCTAAGTGAACATACTACTATACAATATCTTCCCTCCTAATTAATTGATCATACTATCTATATTTACTATATTTATTAATGAATAATATTTGCCTCCTAATTAATTTTATATCATAAATATCAATTGTAATTATTGGGACACAATTTTTCCATAAACTATTGTTAGCCACATTTTAAAATGGAGATAAATACCATGTTGATACTCAGAGTCTCTAACATTTTTATCTAATAAGACCGCCCTGTAGCGCGGAATCTAAACTAGTTAACTAATAAACGGAAATCCCATAACAATTATAAGACAATACAAATTTCATAATCTACAATGGACAATTCTCATTTGTGACGGAAGGTATCCGTTACTTTGAGAAGACGGGTACCACTTTTACTCACAAATGACCCATGAGAGGAGAGAGGAAAGCAAGTGGAGGGGTGCCCCACCTTTTGCTTTATTCGTTTTGTGAGTGGCATTACCCGTCACAAATACCGACCCGTCACAAGGGAGACGCTTTGTTACAAATTAGGAAAACGATAGTATTTTGAAGGTACAATGTAGTTTGGTTTCATGATGTTCGGTCACTATCTAATTCATGGTCCAATGGGTTTGCCAAGGACCAAACCAAATACCAAAGTCTTATGACTAGGTGGCCCGTGCACCAAGCCGAATAAAGCGAAACTCAATCTAGTTCGGACAAAATTATACGAACTGCTCTGATCTGATCTTCACTTCGGAGAGAGATAGTACCTTTATATATAGTCTTATAGATTGTGAGTTTGTGACTAACATTGAATGTGGTAACATAATGCGCGGTCCACTCTCAAGTTTACGAGCCATTGGATTTAATCAAAGACCAAAATATTATGACTAGGTGAACCATAGACCACCCAAAATATACTTCGGTCTAATCGGAACAAAATTATACGATTTGATCTGATCTAATCTGATACGAAGTTCAGTCCGAACTTTATCAGTCCTAACAACAACTACGTTATTACATTATCAACATTAATTACTATTGCAACGTTATTAATACAAGACCTATCAATTTCCAAAACTAGCAATAAATGCTAAATGTTGTATAACCAATCAAAGTGTGTTGTTTGTAACGGAAGACGGATAATGTTCCTCACACAATAAGACAAGTAGAAAAAAAATGAAACAACTTATGAATAGTGCTACTTGCATATTACTTCCTCCATTCAACTCCACTCTACCACTTTACTTTTTCACGTTTGTCAACGCGTGTTTTACGCGCTAAATATTGTTAGCTACGTATTTGCAAAAATTATAAAAGTTACATATTTTTAATCTACTCGTAAAGACGAATCAAACAAGATCCTAGATGAATATATTTTCACGTATATATTGAGGGAAAATTGAAATTGAATTGTTATTTGTGAATAATATCCATCTTCAGTTTCAGCTTGTGACGAATAGTATCCGTTTTTAACGACAATATATGTGATAAACAATATCCTAAATTAACAGCATGATATTTAGTGAGAGTGAGAATAGTAGAGAGTAAAGTAACGAGACAAAGGCAGGTCCTTTTACCGCGGGATTCCCAACGACTTTTCATAACCACACTCACTCTCTTTCTCCTCAATTACTCAACTTTTTCCGTGCTTTCATGCACACAGCCGAATGCTTCATTTTTAGTACTATTACACAATCTCATTTTCACTCTTTATATCTCATTTATTCATAATAATAATAATAATAATATTCTCTTATAATTATAAGGAAAAAAAAAATGAATTTCTTTTGTTTCTTCATTTTATTCTCCTCATAATCTAACATGGTAAGTTTTGATTTTGGGTTTGTTATAATATTCTCTTATAATTATAAGGAAAAAAATGAAATTCATTTCTTTTATTTCTTCATTTTATTCATTTGTTTGATTATGTTAGTGGCGGAGTCGGAATTTATAATTAGTTAGGTGGGTGAATTTAAAAATAGGAAAAATCGGAAATTTTAACTAAAACTTTCGCATGTTTAATTATTTAGTAGCTAGCCCCCTTCCTAGTTCCGCCACTGATCTTGATGATCATGATTAGTTAATGAATAATTAATTTGTTTTTAATTTTTAGAATTTAATTTAGTTTTTTTAATGCTGATGATACAGAGGTCCTCTGTTTTATTGTATTAATTGGGTAGTAATTCAATTTTTTTTTTTTTTTTTTTTATATGATTTTGTGTTACCATTTTGGCAAATTTTATACCATTTATGGGGTTTTACTGATTTTGTCAAATACTAACTTTTTAAGTAATAATCTTTCTTCTTTGATAGAATACAATCCGGATTCATACCTCAAAACAGTTTGACAAAATATCAACATAAAAAAGAGAGAAAAATAAAATAAGAAAAGCACAATACTTTTTCTAATGAATATATTTATTTGATATCTTGGGTTAATCGGAAACAGCCTCAAGGCTGCGTACATCTGACCCTTTACCCTCGTAGTTTACGAGAGTATTGACTATTGAGGTACTAGGGTAATGTTGTATTTGATCAAACTTTATTATTGGATTTTTTTCACTATTTCAATTTTTTAATTTTTTAAATTTTTTTTAATTTTATTGATGATCATGTGGTTTATTTTGGTAGCATGGTAGGTGAAGAAGGTGTACCAGGTCTTCTGCTGTGCTGACGTTGAGATTGTGGTCCTTGTGTAAGAATGTAAGATTGTTAAAGTCATATTTTTCATGTAATTAGCTATTTATTTCTTAATCCTACATTAATTAATTTTTGTTCTTTTGTAATGTGATTGGTTTTGTATATGTGTGATTATGACTAATTTGTTAGAGTTTTCTAGATGTCAAGTTTTTCTACTAAGTTTTTGGTTTCATTTTAAAATCATTAATGGTTGATGGGTTCAATGTGAACAAGGATTGGTCAAGTATTGGTTTGCATCCTATGTTATTTCGACACTTCATATGAGCTCACGTACCCGTGTCTATCACTCGATCCTTGGACACCGGTATGACACTAAGACACTTCATTTTAGACCAAAAACTTGACAATTTTTCATAAAATAGCTTTGTTTGACACTTGGATATGCACCCGTGTCCGACCCTTCAAGCCGAGCTGGAGTAGCATAGTTTGCATCTAATAGTTTTTGTTTTGGTACAAGTGTGCATCTAATAGTAGATAAGCCAATGACGAGTCAACTACATACCAAATCACATGACAAGTTGTCTAGGAAATGCTATAAATTTTGTCTTTATTACCACCATGTGGTAGTATTTGACCCGTTTTAAGACGGATAGTGCCCGTGTTGAACTAAAGCTATGTAGTTGATAGATGAAACTTTTGACGCAATTACCTAATGAAGAGCTTAACGTGTTAAATTTGTACATTAAGTGCAAACTGAAATAATGATGAAGTATAGGCGCGCACATCCAATAGTTAGTAAAGCTATTTGAATTAAATTTGTGTAATTATGTGTGTATGAGACAAGAGTTGGAAATGGTTAATCAGGATTTAAATGAATAGCGTAAAGTTTTAAATTTGTTTAGAAGGATACGACATTAGTGATTAGACTAGATATCTTCTCGCTGTGTTTTCTTTAGCTCTTTTGGTTATCTGTTAATGTGACGAAGATCAAAACATACCATCACAAGAAGAGAATGTATGAATCATGGCATTTCACTAGTTGTACTTGTCTTTTCTGAACTTAGCTGAACTTCTTGACTCGATCCTTAATCTTATGTCATAATTATGTATGCTGTTTGATATGGTCTTAACGAGGTACGGGTATGTTAAGCTTTAAAAGCAATTCCGAAATACTATATTTGAGCATTAAGATCAACTCGTCAGGGTTATTCTGGTTTAACCAGAGCTCTTGAATTCCCTCTGAAATGCTACAGTATTCAAACTCTCGAGAGAGGGCTTTGCGGTCCTTGTTAATTTAGATCAAAGATGGAACTTTCTGAACATGTTGACGGTGAGATTAGGGAAAGAACAAAGACCCGGTGCATTTGTTTTAGTCCATAAGAGAATGTCGTTCCACATGTTTAGCTATTAGTTGGTTGGCGATTAAAGGTGTCTCCTAATGTACAAGGCTACGTGATCAACTTAGTTTGATTTAAACCCTTTTTTTTTTTTCCTGTCCATAGCTAATTATGTTGTATTTTGTACCTATCTTGGAGATTCAATGATCAATTTTATGGCATTAATTGCAGTACAAGTATCTTTTCGAGATAAAATGACAAAACGAGGTCTCCATCAGTCCCTACACCCTTTTGATGAGTATCGTAAGAATTCTATCCTTTTAATTTTACTTACTTCTAAACAATTGGAATGATGTCGAAAGAAGTTATTTTTTACACAATTATTGCATTTGTTTCCCTATTATGCAGCATTTGAGGTATTTTTTCAAGGCTCATGGAAGACTGTGGAGAGACTACGAATTAATGACGGAACTGTAACCTTTAATTTCCTGGATCTCGGATATTTGTATGAGAAAAAAGTTTTTCTACCAACTCTTAGGCTAAGGCCAAGAAGAGCAACTATGATCGACTGCACATGCACACTGAGACGTGGTGCTGATGTTTCCGTGTTTTCAAAGCCTAAAAATTCAGACGATTCATCTGAAGAACCCCCCACTGTAAGACAGAGTTCCCATCACTAATTTTTGATGTTGGCTAATGAGCTCGTTTAGTATCTCATGTGCGGTATCGGTATTGGCAGAAATATTCTAGTTATTAACTGAAAAATTGCTCTTTCTAATTCAGGGACGATGGTTTGATGCTAGAATAAGTTCCATAGAGAGGACTCCACATGAAAATAAATGTGACTGCAAATTCTACGTAAGATTCTTTCATATCAGTGACAATGGTGGAACTGATAGGAAGAAGCTAAACAAAGAGATTGAATCCGTAGGGATCGACCAAATATCCGTGTTTCAAGTTCTTCAGCAGAAGCCTTCTGAAGATACATTTTACAGGTGGAGCCTTGCAGAGGATTGCACTTCCTTATCAAGAAACAAGTTGTTTCTAGCAAAGTTTGCTTCTGATATTTCTTGGCTGTTGGTTGCATCTGTTGAAAAAAAGACGATATTTGATGTCCGATCAATACAAAACAAGATTGTGTACCAAATCTTGGATGGTAACTGTAGCAGTTACTCAACTGATGTATATTTAAGTGCAGTAAATTTAAGGAGAGATGGTGGGGTAATTTTCTCGTCAGTTTTCCCGTTTGTTCTTGTGGACAACCATACGAACCCACAATCCGAAGAGATGAAAGATTTAGTTGATTCACCTTCAGTTTGTGAGCTCACGGAGCTGAGAAGATCAAAACGTCGACATGTGCAACCACAACGGTACTTGGGTGAGATCGGCCTAGAGGCGGCAGACACTACTGGTCTTCGAATAGGATGGAAGAGACTGGATATGGATGATGATTTGGCAATTGTCCTAGCCAATGATGATGAGACAGATGGCATGCTCCTAGACAATCCTGAGCAAGGCTTCGATGGTAATGCTATGGAGATATATTCCGAGGATAATTATCTTCTTTCTAGAATTGGGGCTGAGGCAAAAGATGAGAAGCTTGTAAAAGATTTGTATAGTGCGGAAGAGAGTGAGGGCGAATGTGTCAAAAGAAAGAGGGGACGAAAGAGTAAAAAGTTCCTAAGCGAGAAAGAGAGTAAGAGAGAAGGCAAGTTCAAACATATACAAAGTAAGAAAGATGACAAGACTCAACTTGCTCTTGTTCCTGTGACAGAAGAAAACAGTTGGATGCCACGGGAACAAAGTGATCTTCAAGCTGAAATGCGTCCAAATAGACTCAATGCTGTTGACGATAATGTCCCTTTGAAGTTTTATAGGAGGAGAGTCCGAGTAAGTAGAGCCACGAGAACAAGGAAGATCTCCGAAATGGATGATTTTGGTGGCGGGTCCCGATATGGTACAAAGACTTACAAATACCCACTGAAAAGGTATCATCATCCTATGTCTAGAGCTTCTAGAAGAGACAAGAACTCGGATGAGACCCAAGGCGGTCCAAAGAAAACCTTGGATATTGGTGTGTACAAAGATCTTATTTCAACTTACATGAAGAACATACAGCTGACTATAGAGAACAAACAGCCTATTCCTACCGATGCTTGGAAAAATCTCCAAGGTGCGTCATCTATGTATGAAAAGAAGGCTGCTGAGGAAGCTGCCCCACCTCCTGAGGAAGAAGAAGAAGAGTCGGAAACTGAAATGTTGTTCAGAGAAATGGAACTTTGTTTGGCATCGGCATATTATCTTGACGAGGAGGTATCGGGTTTTCTTTAAACTGTTACTCTTTCCCCACTAATGTTGGTTACTCTGTAATTATTTGCAGCTTTTGCTAACCTCCTGAAACGCAAATGTGCAGAACTCAAAGGCCAAAGATAGTGACCCGACGGAAAAGTTTTTTAATGGTGATCCATCTTGTAAGCATGTGTACATAATAGATGATGAAATCGGGGTTCTTTGTCGATTGTGCGGATATGTGATCACTGAAATCAGAGATGTCTCACCAGAGTTTGTAAGACAATTTAACAGCTTTAATTTCATGATATCTCTTTTTCTAGGAGTCTCTTGAGACGCTACCATGCTATTTTTAATACGGGAACATCCCATTTACATCTACCACTATTCTATTTAAAAAGTGAAGCAAATAACCACCTCATTTTTGGGCAGTCTCATAGTACTCTCGTCATGAAACCGTCTCATATGCGACCAATTCATTAGACTTGGCTTTTTCTCCTTAATTTTATTTTTTTCTTATTTCAGATGCGACCAACAGGATTTTCCGCGAAACATGAACGAGCAGATAACAGAGGTGAAAAAGATGATACAGAGCAAAAGTTGCTTGATGAGGCATGTACTGGTCTTGTCTACCATAATCCTGGTTTTTCAGACACTTTCATGTCTGAACCAAGTGATAATGACAACGTGTGGGGAATAATCCCGAGTATAAGGAAAAAGTTACATGATCACCAAAAGAAAGCTTTCGAGTTCCTATGGAGAAACCTTGCCGGGTCTTTGATACCTTCGGAAATGGAACCATCAGGCAAAAAAGTCGGTGGTTGTGTAATTTCTCATTCTCCTGGTGCAGGAAAAACCTTTCTGATCATCGCTTTTCTTATTAGTTACTTGAAGATGTTCCCTGGAAAGAGGCCCTTGGTTCTTGCTCCTAAGACTACACTATACACATGGTACAAGGAGATCATTAAGTGGCAATTTCCAGTCCCGGTTTATCAAATCCATGGTCGAAAAACCTACCGAGATAGAATTTACAATCAAAAAGTTGGTAATTCCTCCTCTGCAGTAGTCCCAAATGGAGATATCATGCATGTACTTGATTGTTTGGAGAAAGTACAGAAGTGGCATGCTCACCCGAGTGTGCTTCTCATGGGTTACACCTCGTTCATGTCGCTTATGCGAGAAGATTCCAAGTATGCCCATCGCAGGTACATGGGTCAAATCCTCCGGGAAAGTCCTGGTATTTTGATCCTAGATGAAGGACACAACCCAAGAAGCACCAAGTCAAGGCTGAGGAAAGCACTAATGAGGGTTGGGACGGAATTTAGAATTCTACTCTCAGGGACTTTGTTTCAGAACAATTTTGGTGAGTATTTCAACACTCTTTGCCTGGCACGGCCGAATTTTGTCAACGAGGTACTTCGAGTGCTAGATCCCAAGTACAAGAAGAAAATCAAAGGGCAAAACAAAACTCGAACTTCCATAGAAAATCGTGCTAGAAAGGTTTTCATGGACATCATTGCTCGAAAAATCAACTCAAATGATCTAGATGAAAGAGCTGATGGTCTAAACTTGTTGAGAAACCTCACGAACAAATTTATCGATGTCTATGAAGGTGGAAGTGCTGAGAATCTACCTGGTTTGCAGAGTTACACCCTAATGATGAAACCAACACCTCTACAACATGAGATTCTAGTAAGACTTCATCAATTTATGAATGTGGCTCGAGGTTTTCCTTTGGAACTTGAGCTCATGATCACCCTCGGGTCCATCCATCCTTGGTTGATCAGATCCGCGGTTTGTGCAGGCAAGTTCCTTAGTGCCGAGGAACTTGAAAGCCTCGATCAGTACAAGATGGACCCCACAAAAGGGTCAAAGGTGAAATTTGTCCTTGGACTAGTACAAAGGTCAATCATAAGAAAAGAAAAGGTGTTAATCTTTTGCCATAACATAGCACCTATCAATCTTTTTCTCAAATATTTTGAGATGATATACGGATGGAAGAAGGGACATGAGGTTCTCGTCCTTCAAGGGGATCTGGAGCTCTTTGAAAGAGGACGGGTTATGGATAGGTTCGAGGAGCGTGGTGGGCCTTCAAAGGTGTTACTTGCTTCCATCAATGCTTGTGCCGAAGGCATTACTTTGACCGCTGCCTCTAGGGTAGTGTTGCTTGATTCTGAATGGAACCCATCAAAGCAAAAGCAAGCTATTGCTCGGGCTTTTAGACCCGGCCAAGAGAAGATAGTGTACGTGTATCAACTCCTGGCCACCGGGACATTGGAAGAAGACAAGTATGGAAGGACAACGTGGAAAGAATGGGTTTCGTGTATGATTTTTAGTGAAGAACATGTAGATGACCCTTCAAAATGGCAAGCTGAAAAGATCGAAGACGCTTTGCTTAGAGAGATTGTTGAAGAGGATCATGCTAAATCTTTCCATATGATCATGAAAAATGAGAAGGCTTCCTATGAAAATCCATTGAGGGAGATGAACGAGTAGCCATCTTAGCTTGTTTCTGTCCGCAAGCTGTAAATATAATGTAAGAAGCTCGTCCCTTCTCTTTTCTCTTTTCCTAATGCAAAAAATGATCCTGGCTGCCTTCTTAAGATCATAAATACGGCGTGTACATTTAGCACATAACACTAAATTAAACCCGTTTTTAGGCGCTTGTCTCTCGAGTCTTGATCCTCGGCCAAATTTGACCCAGGCTTTGACCTTAGGTCGTAGATATACCACGACTCAATGACCTTTACCGGCTAAAATTGCTAACATTTGGTATCTTTGTCTGGACAGAATTATAGATGAAAATCCGGACAGTGTTGTTGTACTTAGATGAAGCGGCCAGGAGGAATCAAAGACCCGCAAATAAATATCATCCTATGCAAATTCTGCAATTTTCTTTGGAACTGATGTAGCAGAATTTGTGCTATGAATTGCTGTGAAGGTGTAATTTTCAGCAGATTCGAAACAATGGGCTAAAATGTGGCTTTGTATACCTCATTGTTATTAGTACTGCATGTATGCATATGGACGAGATGTTAGTTTAGCCTGATCAGTCCACATATTTTCTTGTACCGAAGACGCGGGTTCAAAATCCATGTCATGTGTGACTAATGACTATCTAACCATGAAAATATTACATAAATTGTAGTATTACTGTATCAGAAGGCAATTTATGTTTTTCAGTTTACTAAGTTTAACAGGAATAGTCGATAAGCTTAGAGTATAATTTATCTGTTTCATTTGATTATATGCGTTTTTCTAAATCTTCCTCGGAAATTTAAAAAAAACGCATGGAATCAAATGGAAATTTAGACATGTCAAATTTTGACCCAACCCGTCCCATTTTTCAGGGTCAAGACCCGTAAATTTCGACCCGATGACCTGTTTGACCCAAAATCGAAATGACCCGTTATTTTAGGGTTGAAACTCGACCTAAATGGATCAACCCGTTGGGTCAAAGGTAAATAAATTATTTTATTAAATTATTTATATTTATATATTATATTTGAAAAAATAGTTACAAAATTATTATTTTTAGTACTTAAACTTACGTACACAATTAAAAAAATAATTTTTTTTATAATATTTAATAATAAAATAATTATTAAAAAACTTTATTTTAATAATTATGTCAATATATTTAATGTAAACATTGAATATGACTAAAATATTAATTTAAATATTTAAAAAATATTCTTCTGATAAAAAAAACGTGATAAAAAGGTGTTTGAATTTATTTCTTAACCCGTATCTTGACCCTATCCGACCCGTAACCCGTATGACTTGACCCGACCCAGGACCCGTTTGACAGGGCTAAATCGAACCAAGACTTTGTAAGTTTGCTGACAACGTGGTGACAGGATTCAAAATCTCGACCGAGTTGTATCGTATCGGCCAAGTTGTATCGGATTTTCACTCTACCGATACGAGATATCGCCAGATATATCACCGAGATTCACCGCGATCCGTCCGCGACGGCCGATTAAGGATCGGTTATACCGCTACCGCGACTATGACCAATACCGAGATTTAAAACCATGCGTGGTGGTGAATGTGGTTATGGTATGGAGGTGAAGAAGTTCGGCCCAACTAAAGTTTGGAATGGCAGGGCCTTAGATGGGCTGGCTAACCTGCTTGCCGGACCGGTATAAGCACAATTGGTTGTTTTACCCAAAATGAGCCAGTGATGAATTTACTTCCACCCGACTCAAATCCCCTGAAATCGATAAAATCTAAATATCTGGTAAACCGATTTGAGGTTAAACTGATAACTAATACGGAGCAACTTATTGTGCCCAATTTAATCTGAGATGACCCGTGATTTGATAATGACATAAAAGACAATGACTCGATATGAATCTTAACCGACCTTACCTGTTATTGTCTAGTCAACACCCAACATTGATATAATCTAAACCACTTTGACACAACCAATAACAAACCCAGGTAACCTAATCCGGCTAATCCGCCACTGCCTAATCGCCACCTAATATGCTAAAACAAAAGCTAATTAGACGATTTAATTTAACTTCAATTAGGTCATGGTAATTGGTAGTTTTCATGCATCCAAATATTCAATAATCAAATTTCCAAGATTCTACAACTTTAAAAATGATAAATTAATTTAAAAGACGCGTACCGTGCTAATTTCTTCTTTTATTTTTTACTTTTTTTTTTTTTTTAAGAGATGTGTTGTAGCTTTTATCATCAACAAGAACTAATTGCCATATAATAATATATATGAGCCTTGTTGGCTTGGTATTATCCTACTAAGTTCAAAGTCATCACACAACTTGCTTAACAAAATAGGTCTTGATCTATCAATTAATGTATTTTTATATGCATTATTTAAGCTAGGAGCATTGCACTTATTTTCTTAAGATTTGATTGGATTTGATTTGATTCATAAACATAATATAAAAATGTAAATTAATGACATTTTTGAGATTTTTTTGTTAGTTGGTGATTTTAGAATATACGATAATTTGGTATATCGGTAAAGGTAGAAATTTCTCAAATTTGAAATGAGAAGGTTCATGGAAATTTACATGAACAAGTTGCATGCATGTATATGACAAAAAGTTGTCTGTAGGCTTTAATACTATTCTCTTACAATTTGTCAAAAAGATAAACTTACAAAGCAGTCTAACATGAGAAAAATATTGAAAGTTGTAAAATTATAATTTATAAAATGTGAAAAAAAAACACAAGTTGGCACGGATTTTACAGAATTCAGGATTTTGATGGATTATTCCCGTTGTATTGATCATTTCAAACTTTAACTAAAGTCTTGTCACTTACAGTTCATTGTAATGTAGGAAAACTCCTCTAACTTTTTCATAAAAATCAACAACTTGATTGGATGGTGGATGCATGCCATTATTGCCATAGAGGATTGGCAAATTCCTAAAAAGTTTATATCCGTTTTAAATTTAAAACTTAAAACTGTTAAATATAACCATGTAGAACAGGGAGTATTAAAGTAAATGAAGATCCGGTGCATCACCCAAAAATGACGCCCCAAATATAAATGTATAAGTGAAGTCCGGTTCCGCCGCCCGTAATCTGGAGGTCCGGTTTCACCACCCGTAATCGCCCGGGGTATTGAACGCCCCTGTGTAGAAAGAATTAAATCAAAACAAAATACATTATAAAAAACAAATGATTTGTTCTATATACCTACGTGGTATGATATCTAACCCGTTTTATTATTAAGACGGATAGTAAGGAGGATTTTAGAGAGAGTTAAGAATTGGACAAATGGGAAATGAATAGTATATGTTGTTATTAAAGGTTAGTTGCCCTAGTGGTGATTAGTTGATGAACCACTACCTCCAAATTGTGAAACAAGAGACTTGCTCCTAAATTAAATTGGAAGGTGGTAATTAAGAATCATATAATTTTACCGGTTGAAATTTCATTTTGGAGCCCTAGCAATTGTATATGTTGATTTGTTCACGTAGATGTATGTGTTTTATTATAAATTTACAAGTTATCGTGGAGTAAGAATATGTAAATTATTTTTGCTTTCATTGGCTCTTCGTGTATGCCAATTTTATGGGCCGTTCAATTATTTTAGAAAGAAAGAGAAAAAATCGAACCATTAACATATATATAGACTAGCTGGTAAACATTGCCTTAATTTATCACAATTTCCAGTATTTATAATACTTCGTATATATTTCGTAGTTTTTATCACTGCAAATTAACAAAATACTTACATAATTATGACATATGCGTACTTAAAATGGTTATTTAAAAAGAATTTACGTAAACATAATATGAGTAATAAAAGTTTTCTGCTTATTTACCTCGTTATTCTAATTTAAATCTTGATGAAATTTTAACCATTATTCTTATGGTGTGTGTTGGGGGTGCAAGTGGATATTCAAGTAAAGAGTTGTTGCCTAAAACTAGAAGAAATTGAAGGGCAAAGTCTTAAATAAACTACGTCCAATTGGTACCTTTTTTTGTATGCAACTTGTTTACCCACTTGCCCTTCCGGCGTAAGGCCCCCCAGATAAGATCCCTC
>VHZZ01005742.1:25511-42737 GCA_009801015.1 Silene noctiflora
TATTCTCACCCAAAAATAAGATTAAACCGTAATTTATTTTAAACAACTTATTAAATTATTTTTAAAACTTAAATTTTAAATTGCGGGTGTTACAAATCAACTTCCAAACAACACCGTAATATTATGAAACACATAAATGCACATCCAAAATGCCCCATTACCCACGCGGAGTAGCCGACTCGAATTAAGGGAGCACAGATGCAACTTTGGAACGTCTCCCAAACTTGTCACGTGTCCCCTACCACTCAAGTCGGGTTCATTTTATTTGACACACCTATATTCATTACTTCATTAGTTTTGGGCTCCAAAATCGTTGCTCTGGTACCACTTTCTAACACCCCCAAAAGTCAAGAGCCTTCGACTAGGCCATCCTGACTCATGGAGGGGCTACAAGGCTTAGTTTCCCAAGCTTTGTAGTGCGAGTTCCGAGTATGGCAAGTTAAGACACGATAAGAAGTCATAAATGAAACTAGAAAAGTTTAGTTAAGATTACAAATGAGTCTTAGGATTCATCATGAATTCCAAAATTTATACAACCAAATTGAAATAGTAAAGGAGTCTAATGTTTAGTCAAAAATCTAATATACCAAATGACGACTCTACGGTGAGACCGTTCCAAGCCCCAATACAATGCAAGCACACCTGTCAAATAACTACTCCCCATATGGGCGGAAATCACCATATGGATCAACACAGTTATTTAAAAGCCCATTTGGTTAGTCACGGTAATATAAAAGTTTAACAAGTATATGAATGCAAGTCTACAGTTAAATGCATGAGTGATAATTAATACAATGCAATGAGGATATGAATGGAACACCACCATACTGATACCGGTACCGGGACACACCCAGGCATACCCATCCAACAACCCGGACCGCAGTCCGAAAAAGGTACTCCGGACACACCGGTGGTACCGGGCCCGAGAGCGACTCTGATCCCCTGCCAGGCGACATGTCTCAACCACATGTGCTCCTCCATACTCAAGTCATTAATGTGAACATTCCCCTTGGAGTGGGAAGCTCCAAGGGGTAACCTAAGCGTGAGACGGTCTCCCAGCCGCCTCACCTCTCCGAAGAAGTCATCAAACCTCCACCAATATCCACCAACCAACATCTCCAATCATCACAATGATCAATAATGCAAAATTTGATAAAGATTTAGTCGTATGGCCTTTATCAAAGTAATCCTAAAATACTACTAACAGATAGCTAGTGGTAAGTCAAGGTCAAATCCACAGGGAGGCGGTAATAATCTATTTGCTAATGTAAAGATTTATCTTAAGGTAGCAGTTTCTAGGAGAGTTT
The DNA here is from genome assembly GCA_009801015.1 of Silene noctiflora. Classification (NCBI taxonomy): domain Eukaryota; kingdom Viridiplantae; phylum Streptophyta; class Magnoliopsida; order Caryophyllales; family Caryophyllaceae; genus Silene; species Silene noctiflora. The sequence goes on from VHZZ01005742.1 coordinate 26,819, forward strand.
TGGTTTGATTAACTAAACTAATTGCAAGATAAATAAAGACAAATTCAATAAGATTAAAAGATCTAGGGATCAAGTTCACTAGATTAGTTATCCGAGGGTGTGATTTAACTAATTACTGAGCAATTATGTTGTTTAAGTCCATATGATCGGTCAATTCTAATATGTCCTTTAGATCTAATTTAACATGCGGTCGCTATCATTAAACTAGTTCTATTTAATTGTCGCAGCCTATACTAGTTTTAATCCGGTCGGTGAAAATCCTAGTTTGCGAGACTAATCAATTAATCCTGGCCAGTAACTAATCAATTAGGTTTAAGACAACAATTAAACAACAACACAAAAGCAATTTAACAATTAACTCATTAATATAAACCCCTTTATAACAACCTAGATCCCTTTTCACCCCAGATAATTAAATTAGTTACTGATACTAGTAAATATAACAACAATAAGATGAATAGAAAACATAATTAAAAACATAAGAACAATAAACAAGAAAGCTATTGAAACTTGAATTAATAATTAATGAGGAAAGATTAGTAATAACGTAATTAAAGTGTAGATCTGAAAGAACAACAATAACTAAACTAATCTAATGAGTTTTAGAGAGTTTCTAGGGTAAAAATACGTAATAAAAGCATCACATACAATAGCCTACGACCTTAGTATTTATAGTAATGTTTAAACCGAAATAGGAAAGTCCTCGCAAAAGACGGAGTCTGGCCCATCGAATACTCGATCGAGTTTTGGCATACTCGATCGAGTATGCTCTTTCCAAGGTCTCCAACTCTCGACATTCAATTCTTATTTAATTTATCCAGGTTCCTCGATCGAGTATTAGCAAACTCGATCGAGTATGCACTCTCTTCTCACTTCTTCGTGCATTCTTCTCTTCTCTTCTCTTCCTTTATTCTCCAGATTTYCGTGCCATGCTTCGTGTGTTCTGTCATGTCATATTCGCGGTGCTAATATCTTCCAAATGCTCCATAAATGCTCCAAATCTGCATTAGAACGCCGAAATGCAGAAGTATCTCATTCTAGCATAAATAACGTATTCTAGTACGAAAACCGTATTAAAACAACTAAAGGGGAGGCATATAAATGTATATAAATATGACTCATCAACCAACAATGCATAGAAGGCAATTAATGTTCACATATATATCCATCCAATTCATTTGAGACAAGTAATAATCATGCATCTTCCCAACCAATCCCCCAAATGCTCATGTTATAATGCATCATAGTGTCATGTACCAACCAAATGCCCAATTACTAACATAACCAAGTATTCCACCACCATTTCATGAAACCATACATACTAACATAGTTACTCTTATGCCACTAACATGATAACTACGAAATACAAGAATTAAAAGCATTATTAAACCATTACACTACCAAGACTAAGTAGGGAGAACCCTGCCTTTGGTTATTCTTCGACACAAGCACACAAGCCTAGAAATGCTCCTCTTTGAAGCCTCCTCCTACACAATATATGACTATCTATTACAATACAATACTAGTATACAATAATACTAACAAATACTTCAATAAATCCCCACTTAATTATGACAAACCCTAATTAAATCCCTAACATAAATCTCCCAATAATATGGTTACACTACACTAATTAAAAGAGGGAAAAACAAAGAGATGAAACCAACTTACAAATTAAAGATGAATGAAGAAAGATTGGTAGATTTTCCTTTACCACAAATGCTAATGGAGGGATAAGGTTTTGAGAGGTATTTTGGGGGTTTTGAAATGAAAGGATGAGATTAGGTGAGTAGGAACAATAGTGATAAGGAAAGGAAGAGGAAAACAAAATGGGTTGGTCCACAAGCTCAAAAACCCGGATAAGGGTGACGGTGACGTGCACTCGGCCGAGTGCTCGACTGCACTCGGTCGAGTGAGAGACACTCGGTTGAGTAGGCCCTGTTACTTGATCGAGTACACAAGACAGTGGCCAAAATTAACATCCACAGCTCTACTCGGTCAACTAGAGCACTCGAGTAGACTCCACTCGGTCGAGTGGATGGTCAACTCGACCGAGTAGGACCTTATAAAATCTCGAGTATTACATGACGTCCGTGAGACACTTATGCTCGACGCCACGGCCGTCGGAGGGCTGACTTGGTGTCGAGCTAAGCGTACGGTGAGTTCAAAGAGTCTCACGCACTTAGGCATCATAGGGGCTTTCCTGATAACCCTCCGAGGTTAGATTTATTTCCTGTTTGAAATGCTAGTCGAGAGAGGAGATGTATCAGAAGGACCTCACATCCACACAAGTACAAGCCGTCGGAATAGCATAACATTATTCAATCATTCATTACTGTCGTGTGTTTTTATAGCGGAAATAATAAATATATTCTTTCAATATTTTATGCATTTCGTTAAATTGTTATCAAATATTTAATTTTGTGCAATATTACATAGGTTTAAACAAATACACTCATTATATCTAATGACAAAATGGTAGAATAGTTGGTTGTTTAGTTGTTTATGAGTTTGTGGATAGTGATATTGAGAAGAGAATGCAATCGACGAGCATAATAAGGTGGTACACTAGTAGTACAGTAACCACCGCATTCCTGACCTTCCCAAAACTCTCCACTTGTACTCTCCTTTCCTCTCCCATGAAACCCTACGCCGCTGCACCCTTCTCTCCCCCAACCACCACCGCCGCCGCCGCAGCACAACCACTCAATTCCTCTTCCTCCTCCTTTGCCACCACATCCGCCGATTCGCCGACGAACTCGCTAGTAGTGGTGTCTTTTTACAAGTTCGCTGATTTTAATGACCACGCCGACCTCCGTAACCCGCTTAAGCATCTCTGCCAACAATTGGTATTTTCTCATTTCCTTCTTTCTTCTATTTCTGCTCTTGTTTGTTCTTCCAGCTTTTTTAAGTCGCTGCTATGCATTTTTTTGATGCTACTTTAGTTATGATATTAGAGTAACCAAATTGCGTTAGTTAGGATCCTCTCCATTTCCTCTAATGACGATACCATGAATATTTAGCTCCATCAAAAATGGATACTTGCTGCCGACTGCATAATGTTATCGTTGAGATGATTGGTATGGGAAGATGCCAAGTTAAAGATACACGCATTTTATTATGTTATAAATTGTCCTCAATAATCTCAACAATAACATTCAAGTATCTTTAACATGACATCTTCCCATACCAATCTTAACTGTGCATAATGCTCCCTCCGTCCCAATCATTTGTTTACTTTTTTGTGTTCTTTTTGAGGGATATTTTAATCGAAGATAAACAAGTGTTCGGGAGAAAGGGAGTATATTATATTTTCTGCCCCTTGTCACAATTGAAAGATTATGTCTACATTCTACAACTTAAAATCATCACTCTTGGTTCTTACTTTTCAGCTTGTACTAGACGGTAAATTGCCTAACAGTTGACAAGATGAATGAAAGTTATCGTAGTAATCACGAATGCCGACTTTGCTGATCTTTCTGCTTGTGCCAGTTTCATTCCTGGATTATTTTACATTTTTACTACTTCTTGATACATACATTCTGAGTTTTGATCAAATGTTACCAGTGTTAGCTGACTCCATTATTCTGCAATTGTCTCATGCTTGATTACATTTTCTTTCTTTTCCTTGTTGTTTTATACGGAGTACTATTTTTGTTTTTGTCACCTTAAGCTTGTAAGGTCACATTATGCACTCCTCACCCTCCTGATATTGATCAGCATGTTTCAGGTGGTATCATTCTTGCACCAGAAGGGATAAACGGCAGCATATGTGGTACTCGTGATTCAGTGGAGCGTGTTCTTAACTTTATTCAATCTGATAGCCGTCTCAGAGGCCTAAGGCAGATTGAAACGCCTGTGACTCCTGAAGATGAAGAAATTCACCATGGACACACTAGCAAATCTCCTGTTGGAGCTGGAAAAGATGCTCCGTTTCGATGGGATCATGTAAGAGTCAAGCTAAAGAAAGAGGTACATTTTAATACCTATGCAATTTTTTTTAAATCCTTTAATTGAATATTATCTGTTATGTGTCAACATTCATGTTTACATGTAAGCAGATCGTCTCCCTCGGAATGTCTAGTGTTCTACCAACAGAGAGAGTTGGAACCTACATTAGCCCTAAAGAGTGGAACACATTGATAAGTGATCCCAATACGGTGAGTAAAACATATTATCAAGGCATGCTTGCATTGTTACAATTTACAATATTACCGCCAATTTGTAAAATTTGGTACTTCCGTTCGTATTTGACATATCTGCAGTAACCCTGCTGATAATATATTTCTCACTCCCTACTAAAGCCTGGCAAAACAAACAAAATCCAACAACTTCTGAGTTTTGATGCAAAATATTACTTTGATTTCCTACTCCTTACTCAAGCCTGGTAAAACAAACAAAGTCCAACAACTTCCGAGTCTTGACGCAAAACATTACGGAGTAATCTTTTGCATCAAAACTCGGAAGTTATTGGACTTTGTTTTGACAGGCTCGAGTAGGGCATGTCGCCATTGATATAGGCGTCAATTCTGAACACTTATTTGATATGTTTTAGGTGGTTATCGATGTGCGCAATGCCTATGAAACTAGAATTGGGAAATTCAAAGGAGCAGTTGATCCATGCACAACAGCTTTTAGAGAATTTCCGTCTTGGGTAGAAAATAATCATGAACTGTCTGGTTCGGACAGTCTGCCTTCACAGGAAGCGCAGGATAACGGAAGAATTGAAAGTCAAGAGGACAGCAGTCTGTGCAAGTCTCCGCCACGTGTTGCCATGTACTGTACCGGTGGGATTCGCTGTGAGAAGGCTTCTAGCTATCTCTTAAGCAAAGGTTTCAAAGAGGTAATAATGCACATTGTTTTCTGAAGCTCCTATCGACTGCGATGAACTAGTGCTAGATATGATTTGTCCAATGGTGTACCAATTCTTATGCATACTGTGCTCTTCCATTCTGTGTTCTTTTTTGCCTGTAAAAAACGTAGATTGGTTGCACGACTTTCACATTATGACGTGTGGTATTATCAAAATGGCAAATAATATATTATGTTTCCTCCTTTATCATGTTTTTACGATAAGAACGTGTATTTTTGTTGAGCTAGGAGAGTCGATAGATTCTTGGCTTACCACGTCATCCTACACCCGAACTTGTGATAAAATCATAAAATTGGAATTGACTTCATAATAAAAGAGCAGAATTTTAGTGAGATAACAAAGAAAGAGTTTTCTCTTTGGCTAGGTATGGTGACGTTGTACGCTATAAATTTTTCTCAGAAATTTTTTTACTCCTATTTTCTTAAAAGCAATTTTCTGTTTCCAATTCCCGTGTGCTGAGAGATTTTGGGGAAAAAGGATGCATCCCTTTATTTATTTGTTGTTTCATTAAATTATTTATTTCATTGTGCATTTGATATGACTTATCAGGTTTATCATTTACGAGGGGGCATTTTGAAGTATCTGGAGGAAGTTCCAGAATCTGAAAGCCTTTGGGAGGGAGAGTGCTTTGTCTTCGATAAGCGGGTTTCTGTAGAACATGGGTTGGCCCAGGGAACTTATAAACTCTGCTATGGATGCAAGCAACCTGTGAGTGATGCTGATATGGAGTCTCCTATGTACGAATATGCGGTTTCCTGCCCCTACTGTTTCTCGACCAAATCGGAGGAAGAAAAAGAGAGGGCTAGGGCCCGTCAAAGGCAATTCGAGAACTGGGGTATTATTGGTGGGCCTCACAAGGGTCGGCGTCCCACACAAGACTCCAATGTGACACAAAGTAACAGTAGTCAGATGTCGAAATCCATCTAGGTTAGTTAGTATCTTCCAAAAATCTTTTCCTTTGAGGTTGGTATTTTTTCGTCTTTTTTTTGTAACAATGTTCGTCTTTTAGCGCTCTTACTCTCTTAGATGTAAACATTGTCTGTTTCCGTTACTCCTTTGGTTGTAATGACTAGTGATCATTGTTAATTAAGTTGAACTAAGATAAAATACAATACTTATACTAATGCCAAAACTTTGAAGGATCTATTCAGCCAAAATAAACTTTGGCGCTCTTGGCAGTCTCTTCATTTTGATGTTCTTTTAGTGAAGTGTTATGTCAATGACTTCGAGCTCCAGGGGTTTGAGTCTCTTATGTGGGTGTTGGTATTGAACTTTAGTACATCGAGTTGGCTCAGTTGGATGGGCATTAATCGAGTTTGCATGATAAGTTATTCCATATTTGGAATGCTCACAAGCAAAATCAGCAGGATGGAGCATAGTCGCATAGATTTACTGCAACAAGCTAGAGCATAGTCTTGGAATGGATTTGAATGGATCTTCAAATGTTTAGTTGGAGGGCTTTGGAATGGCTTAAGAAATCCAATGCATTCTAATTCGACCTCAATTCCTTGAATCTCATGCCACCTTTCCCCCTAGGTATCAAACTCTATTCCATCGTACCACAAATCTACAATGAACCAAACAAAAACAAGAAGGCAAGGGTTTACAACCCCATACCCCCATGGTATGATACCCAATCTATCACATTCCCGGAAAATAATTGGGGTTTACTTTTTCCCGGAAAATAATTGGGGTTAGATTTCACTTTATGGTAAAGGGGATAATCACCATTCACAACCATTGAAAATGAACAAAGGGTTTAATCGCCACTTTTGTGGAACTGATACTAACCGAGAAACTAAATTACGTACAATGCGGTGCCAAAGTCTCCACTTCATGTAGAATCCATTATCAGCGGTCCTCCCAAATCAATATACCAAGAAACTAAACTACATTGCGGTATTGTTCGGTGTTTCTGAAAACAGGTCGAAACAGATCTGTAAGAAATGAAGCCGCAAAATTTACAGGATGCTGATATTAGCATTTCCTGCAATACACCAAATAAGGGCCTTTCCTTGCTACATAGACTTCAATTAAGGGCTGCTCCTCTTATCACAGCCATTGCATGCTATCATGCTGATGGTACCGTTGATCGCCATCTTAACCTCGTCAACATTCGTACGCCTCCATCCTCCTCTCCTATTGACGGCGTCAAGACCTCTGATCATACTTTTGAATTTTGATATTTCCAGTCAACTATGGTTTCGTATGTTCCTGTACATACAACCTCTGTTCAGCTCCATGGTGGAGGATTCGTCCATTACTCCGTTGCCACCATCCCTTTCCATGAATTTTGTCGTCGGCTTGCCTTACGTGCCTTCGCTGTGGTCATATCCGTCAACTATCGCCTTGCAGCGGAGCATAAGTCCCCGGCACAGTACGATGACGGGTTCGACGTTAAGTGTGTTGATACTTGATAGCCATATCAGGGAGAGGGTGCTGGATTTTCCGGCAAACGCAGCTTTTGACGATGTTTTCTCGCTGTCAATTCCTCTGGCGCCACTGGCGGTAACTTGGCCCACCATGAGGTGTTCTGGGTTTGTGTTCTAGGAGGTTAGGATTCGAGGACTAGTTATGGCCCAACCATTTTTTGGCGGGGAAGTAAGGACTACTTCAGAAATTCGTTGTGGAAGTAGACCTCGGTTAGAAAAAACGGATTTCTTTTGGAAGGCGTTTTTGCCAAACGGGATGGATCGAGATTTATTGGAGTAGGTTGACGATATTGGAGTGTAGCGATGGAAACAAGGCATACACGGAACACGACAACCGACACTAACTTCTTCCTTCTCGTTATCAATCACCGTGTATGCCTTGTTTCCATCGGTACACTCCAATATGGTCAACATACTCCAATAAGATCACCCAGCGGTGAATGTTTTTTGGGTGGGGTTGTCCAACGAGGATATTATTTAGAGTATTGAGTACCCAGCCACACTAGTTATAACAACGTAGTTACGTAAACGGGTTAAAGATTGGAAAACAAGGAAAAATATACTACAAGTGAAGTTGGTACGGTACATTATCCAGGTGCATATCATGGATTGTGTTGTGCAGCCAAATCTCCAGATTATAACATGTTAATCAGTAAAGTGGGGGAGTTTGTGCAAAAAATAAGTGGGGCATTCCGAGAATTGAACTCGGGACCTCTCGCACCCTAAGCGAGAATCATACCACTAGACCAAATGCCCATTCTGTTATCTAGTTTATTGCCTTTGTTTATGTTCGTTATGTTGCAAACTCAATCACCCATCTATAGTATTTTGGAATCATTTTTTAAAATAATGTTAAAAATAAAATATTAATCATTTTGGTTCGGAATAAAACTTAATTTGTCAAAGTAGTGTCCACGTAGGACGAAAAGATCTCAAACCTAAAAGACGGGATAAACATGTCATTGACCAGTGTAACTTTAAAATTGGGGGAGAGAAATTTCTTGACGTAATTTATTAAGTTGTTCTTATAAAACTAATGGGAATTTTTTTTTTCTAAAAAGAAAACGTCAAGATAAATTCAACAGATGTATTGGATGGTTTTGAACTTCATCTTTCGAAGGTGATGTTTTTAGTTTCCAACACAAAACAAAAGGAGCGAAGCCTGACTCTGAAATTGGAATGAGATTCTAGTGGTAGGTCATCTTGAATCACGGACCCATGGCCTTCCTCGACTCCATCTCCATTCACCCTTCTATCAGAAAGCGGCTCCATGCCGAAACAAAGGAAGTAACATAAATGATGATAGAACTTCCATAATACAGAAAAGAACATTTAGTTTTCCTACACTATGCTGCAAATATAAAAAGCATTTTCTTCCCAGATAACTCTTAAGAGAATTAATCAAAACAATTGCTCAAAGTTTAAACTACAACATTTGACACCTTTTTCTTTCATGTTTAAGAAGCCATAACTGCCAGAGGCTTGTGTTTCAGCAATGCCTGACGGAGTTCATGGTACTCAGATCTGTAGTACTCGATTGAGAGACAAAGCTGTCGAATTGCCTCTCGCTTCTCATCTCCTCTCTCACAAATCCACTCTCTTTGCTTCTCCAACTCTTTCTCTTGTTCCATTACTTTCAACCCCAACTCTTCTATTACTTTCTGACTCTTCTGTGACATTGCAACCAGATCCTCCTGGTCTATTCTCAATTTGCTGATATTCCCCTCCAATTGCTGAATATTGATGTCACGACACTTAACCTCAGCTTGTAGAGTCTCAAGTTTGGCAAAAATTTCATCTTTCTCTGACATTAGCATGTCGTACTTGAGCTTACTCGAATCAAGGTTTTTGTTCAAAGAATCTACAAGCTGGTTTTTCTCACAAACCTTCATATTAAATTGTTCAATTTCATCAAGCAAAGTTGCTTCCCGAGCTTCATGGAACTTTCCCATTTCTGCCTTTTCCACTTCACACTGCTTTATCTGTTCTTCCAACATTCCACACCTCATTTTTACTTCATTTAATCCAACATTTAATGCGTCATTTTCCGTCTGTAAGATAGCAATGTTAGACTGGAACTGGGACTTCTCCTTACAGAAATCATTTTGTGCGTCACGGAGCACAACTTTCAGCCCATCAACTTCACGACTATAATCACTTAGATCATTTGCAGTCTTCGCTACCATTTCTTGTAGTTCAGAACTATGATTCTTCTCAGAAGACAACTCAGCTTGTAAGAGATTAATACTCTGATTTGCTAAATCAATTTTAGCTTGCAAATGAGCTTGACCTTCCTGGAAATCATTTGTAAACTTGATTTCCATTTCCTTCATGTTTACCTCAGAAATTTGAAGTTTTTCTATTGTCATTCCAAGCTCCTCCGCCAAAGTCAGATTTTCATACTTCAACTTAGCAATTTCATCTTCAGAAGCCTGAAGCTTATTCTTTGTAATCCTGAGCTCAGTTTCATAAGTAGCCACTTTCTCAAGCAACTTCTCATAGACAATGTCTTTTTCCTTGACCACGGTTTCTCCATCTCTATCGGATTTATGGAGATTTTCTTTCATGTCAAAAGTGTCGGCCTCAGTCTCGATCATGATAGGCCGTAGGACTTGACCATCATTGACATGAGAAGCAGAATATTTTTTAGTGGGTAAAGTATATGTACCCGATTCAGCATCTGATGAGGAAGAGGAAGAGGAAGACGACATGGCTTCAGACTCCTCTTTTGTGGAAATGTCGGAACTATCCATGCCAGAGTTCAGATATGTCCCTGAGATGTGATCTTGCGTAGTTGGCTTTTGTTCAGGAGTTTGTATAGAAAAGTCATCCTCTGAACCTGACCCAAACATGTCTAAAGGTTCTTCTTCTGAGTTGACTGTAGACGGTAAATGAAAAATATAGTTGATGAACTAGAAGCTAGAGGTAGATAGCCTAAGTAAGATAAATGCTAATAGCAAACATCCCCCAGAATAGATGTCTGCTAGCTTATATCGTAAAGCAATTGGGTAATGATACTCATGACCAAGATTCAAAACCCGCCAAATGAGAATGGCTTCCGTGATTCCCTTTATACCAGAAACGAATAAATAAAAAAATAGACATATAAAAGATAAAAGTAGCAAAAAGATGCTTACCTTGAACATTAGAGAATATTTCATCTTCTGGTGATAGTTCATTCATTTGCCACAGTCCAGAGTTAGGCTGCGCCATCCCAAATAGATCTGGATACTGCACATTTGACTGATCCAGTTAGAACTCCAAGTCTCGAAAATACATCGATCTTCAGTGTAGGATTCAGCATTAGAATAGCAATTGTAAAACGAAATGAACGAAATTGAGTACAATAGGTATTCATAATATTAGCATAGTGAATTCTTTTTGGCCGGAAAGAGAGCCACAAGCAATTTTTATACAGACGGGTTTCAAACCTAAGTCACGAATACAAATTATACAATTGCTCAATGAATTTAGTAGCTAAGGTCGAAGTGTCGAACCTACTAAGGATATCAGAAATTCGAAAGCATGCTAAATGCCAAAGAGCATGCTGAAAGCTAAAGAGAGTAGACTCAATAGCAAAGCCATAAACGGGAAACGCTTTCAAAATCAAACTATTATAGCCACACCAGTATATTTGGATCCTTATTGCTAAATAAGTAGCAATTTGAAGTAGGTGTAGGAAACAAATGATCAATAGCAGAAAACATCAAATGTTTCTTTTATGTTCAGTAAAAGCACACCAAAGTTGGCTATTTGGGTCACTGCAACCTGCGCCAAATTGTTAGTCTCAGGGTTGTTGGCACAGTCGAAAATGAAGCATGGACTTGTCGACTGAGTTGAAAGACAGGAATCCCCTAATTAATGATACAGAGATAGACGTAGAGGTCATACCTAAACATACGATGTAATTAAACTAAAACCAAACATACAAGAACTCACATCGACAGTGGTATTCAACGACCGGGCTAGGAAGAGTGTCAAAAATTCATTCAACTCAAAATCTCGTATAACTGAGAGCTTGAAGAATAAACTGTTGATCATCTCGGTTGATTAAAAATTTATAGTGAAAATGTGGAGTGGAAAAACATCAACTGTTCCTTAGTAACTACAAAAAGGCTCCAACTTTGAGATCTTGTTGCCTATAAATATTTTTAAACCTTTACTTACAATTGGTAATCGTACAGTGTTCCCTTAAAAACTAAGAAAATTAGGCAAAGTGACATAAATTTCACTCAAAAGTTGAGAAATCGACATTGTTTTGGGACTTGCAGCACATCTTTGATGAGATTTAAAAAATGTACCCCGAAATTCTAAATATCTCAATTTTAAAAAGAATATAAAAGGTAAACAAATGAACGAATCATGGTAATATCATCATGAGATTCATATTTAAATACTCCGTATCAAAATTCTCTAGTTATTCAAATAGAGAGATGTAACAACCCGATTCACAAAGTTAATTTTCTTGATTTTAAATACAACAAAATATCATTTCCTTTCATACCCACTTCCAATTTCCGTTAAAAAGTAGGGGGTACTTCTTTAATGCGTTACTTTCAACACTCCAACCAGTGACGAAGCCAGGATTTACACAATCTCAGCGGTGGCGAACAAGTAATGGCACAGCGTAAACCTGAAAAAAATTCTTAAATTTTAACTAAAACTTTTGATTTTTTTTCCTTGGCGAGGGCCCTGCTAGCCCCTAAATCTGCCACTGACTCCAACCATAATTTTATCTTGACATCAAATTTCCTTGAATACTCGAATCATATCATCAACAAGCATTTAACTTTTAGAATTAAATTAAGTAGACAAAGGTATAAACATTAAATGTACAAAATTTAATTAAAAAAAAAAACATAGAAATAAATGAAAACACACTTACCTGCTTTATTTTCAAGTATATTGAAACTTTGGAAGACAAGAAATGAAGAAGAAGAATGAAAAGTTATGAGTTTGAGTGGGTGGAAATACTGTATGGGTGTGTGTGGGGTCCGCTGATAAAGGAAGGGGTCACATGTTTTGCCGCCTTTTGAATCATTTTTTTGTAATATGGACTTAGTTTGCCCTTGTTTTCAAAATTTGAAAGAATGGGTAATGGGGTTATATTTGTCAATTCAAGTGTATAGAGCCCCATCTTCTATAATTGCGCCTGGAAACAAGGGTGGGTCTATGGGTCATGGACTTCTAGTATGATTTTGTTACTTTCCGATGTCTTCAGCGGGAAAACATTAACATTAAACTCCAGACACTAAATTCAAACGAGAAGCTAATAATACCCCAATGGCCCCCAAACTCCAAACTACAAATGTCCAAAACTTAAAATCAAATCAAATCAAAAATGGATTATTTTATAATGTATTATGTATTATTTTATAATGCATCAATGGAAGAGGTGTATTATTTTATAATGTATTATGTCCGTAGAGAATGGTAATGAATGGACAGTTCCGCCCTATTAGTTAGCATTGTATTAATGGGCAGCCTGTAATACTTTTAGATTAAGGACATATTACATTCGCGACGTGGTGATTTAAGTAGTAAACGTTAAATGATTCCACCCGTTTAAACGGAGGTGGAAGATAGAGGTCACAAAAAAAATAGCTGGTCACCATTCCATATAAATTCTTCGGTTTTTCTTCCTTAAATTTCCTTATCAAATTCAATTTGTGATATCCGATGGTTAGTTTCACTAGTATAGACCCCGTACTACAGTACGGTATTTTTAAAGGGTTATGAAAGAGAAGTTGTAATTAAAAGGTTGTCATTAAACATTTTTACATTTAATAAATCTACTATTATAAAAAAAATTATTAAGACGAAATCTGAATCACCTATAGTAGTTGAGAATTCATTTTTTGTGTTTTTTTATGAAATTTGGCCTACATGGGAGTTACATAAAAAGTACTTTAGATGCCTGATATTTTTTAAAGAAGTTGATTTGGAAAAAATATTTAGAAATTTATTTTTAAGATAATAATTTTTTTAATAAATGGAATCAGATTAGTCAAAAAGATTTTGTAAGAATAACACTGAGTGAGATTTTTTAAATAGTATTAATCTTTTAGTATATAGGGGATTATTGATTTTTTTTCTATAAGGACCAATTGAAAAGGAACGTATCAAATGTACGAGAAGTTTAAGAGAAGTATTGTGTCTTGTCCATTTAATTCAATTAGTGTATTTTTTTTCTCAAAATAGATTGACTATAATATTAATTGACTACAATATATTATTGTTGAAAATAGAAGAGAGTATTTATTAATTTACTACAATATATTATTACTGAAAATAAAAGAGGATAATTATTAATTGACTACAATATATTGTTGCTGAAAATAGAAGAAGGTATTTTTGCGCAAGGAAGCAGTTGAGTGGGAAAAATAAGCGGGATTATCCTAGACTTGTTAATCTTTTAGTCTATACGGGATTTCAGTCTCATTTGAAAGTCTTATTATCATGGTACAATTGTAAGTAACGCGCCATGCTAAGTATTACATTGTACAATTTACGAACTGTTATTAATTTTTGCTAATAATAAAACTTCTGGAACTGTTAAAAATTATGAAACTGGGAATTCCTGAATTTTAAATTGCAATGGTTTATTTGGCACTATTCTAATTAGATAAGCTGCTTTTGATAATCGTTGAAGTACGAATATAACATATTTGTTTTCAAACATTTACGACTACAACCTAAACGTCTCCCATTTATTATCCTTAACACTATAAAGGTTTAATATTATTTTGAAGAAACACGTGAATGAAATGAAATAGACGTTGGTTGTGTCGCTATTACACTGACGTACTTGAAAGAGGCCGTTGTCAAAGTGCTATATTGATAGAGATGTAGACGCTTACATTGTCATTTCCAGCAAGTTCTCTACCTGCCTTCTTCAACGCATACGATACTTTCTTGAATATTGGGGTACAAATGAAGCACTCTGAATCCCTTTTATCAGCCACCCAAAGATATGGTCCTTGCTATGGCTTGTTAGAAGCCATCTAATTGTCACGGCTATGTTTCATCATTTCTAATTGTTCTTGCAATTTGAGTGCTAATTTGCATGCTTCGTCATTTGAACCCATTTCAATGTGAACAACCCCGCTAAAATGCATACTCTGCGTAGATGTAGCAATGCATATCCCTTTTATGAGATATCCATGGTTGTTTAGTGTGTTGGCTAGATTATTAAGATTTCTGGGACCGTATTGCCCTGCCTCCATCTTCCCTGGTACGTTTGCTAGGATACATGTGTACGGGCATACAAACATGTTTGCCATGTTTATTTTAGAGTCGTTCTGCTTGAATTTTGTGTTTTTTTTAATGGTTGTTGAAAGTATTTTACATGTATATATATGTAATTATAATTGAATGATTAAGAATTCTATATATATGCTGAAGTATGAATGACAGTCGTCTGTGTCCACTTATTTATATAGAAAACTATGCATTTTTACCCTAAAATGGTAGGTGTTGCATTAAACTCTCGTGTCCTTGTTCAATGCTTTGCCATTGAATTTGTTACTTTAAATTGCAGCTTTAAAGTTGTCTTTTAATGGCAAATACTTGTCTAGACTTCAATACTTTCAGACGTTTTATTTGTTGCACCTCCTAATGAACTATTGTTTTGGTCAATGCGATAATTAATGTGTATCACCAACTGTAGATTCACAGTTATTTGTTAATAAGCTAATTCATGTTGAATGGACAAGCCTTTATAAAGGTATTAGCGAAAATGCCTTACTTTAAAGCCAACAGTTCAGCAATTTAATAACTTACGTCGTCCTTAATATATACTTGATATATCTTTTTGATTTCCAGCTTTGAGAGGCCATTTTATTTTCTGAAACAGTTAAAACGCCATTTTTACTTTGTTAGAACAACAGTCTGCTACTAAATTGGTTTACAAAGAAATAAAGGTCTATTCTGGTAGGTCATTGCTTAACAGTACTAATGGAGCCTGCTGAACAATTATATCAGCTTGCTATGTCTAATTTGATGTTTACTGAAATCCGCGCTCTGTAATTTATGTAAGTATCCATTATTTGTTTCTCTAATAGTTAATGGAATGCAACATGCCTTGTATGCTTTCAATTGTAATCTAAATCTGAATAATCACTAAATGCATGCTTAATGGTATTTAGGCTTGTTCTTATATGGGTTATGCATAGATCTGACTTCAGTAACAGCTTTATTGATTTTAAAGAGAAATTATGGTGACATCATTTGGATTACATTTAGAAGATGATCAACGCATTAGCTATCTCTTGCTCAGCAAGTGCTTGTGCATTTTGCTTAACTGCATCTGTTACTTGCACAAATTCTGGTTCGCCAAGGAAGTATTTTGCATCGCTCTCTGTTGCAACCCAGAGATATGATTCCAGTGATGGTTGTTGGATTGATAGCCAATCATTGTATCCATGCTTCCTTATTTCAAACATTCGAGGAGGTTTGATTGCAGAGGTGCAGTGTTCTGCAGTTGTGCCAAACTCAACAATGAGTGCTCATTTGAAGCCTTCATAAGATGTTGATGGATGTTGGGATTCATTAATCACAAAAGACATATATATATCCAGAATATATAAAACTTTAATTTAGTCATAAAATTAAA
>VHZZ01005742.1:50181-62480 GCA_009801015.1 Silene noctiflora
AACTTAAAAATTGACTCAAAAATTAATCTTGCCCCTTGAATTGTTTCGGTCAAGATGGAGTAAAAATGTGAAGTTTTTCCCTTACTAAAGCTTTCACAAAGTTTTGTGGAAAAATAGTTTTCTTTGGAACTTTGTTATTTGAAATCAGAAAGTCTGAGTTAGATACATGTTTTTAAACATTAATTAATGGTAATTTATGACATTGTGCAAACCAGTAGCTACATGGTCGATTGTTGTTGTTTGTTCAGTTACACTTAATTGTTTCCGTTGTGAATTTTCCTATGTCATTTTGATTATATATTATTTTGTGGTAGGCTTTTGAGTTGCTTGATTGGCTGATTTAAGTTAATTTAGCAATTCTTGTATGTTCTTTATGACTGACAGTTAAGGATTATATATACTTGTGTGTTATTATTCACTTTGCACCCATGATGCACTTGTGAATTTTTACATGAATTGTTTAACTCTGAGTTTAGGTACGCATATCATATAATATATTGAAGAGTGCATAGTACAGCTCCATTGTAATTTTTGTGGGACTTGAGGATATAAATATGCCTAACAGTTTTATGTTGATCTGGTCCAATCAATGGTCATTGTTAGAACTAAACTGAATGCACCCTATTGTATGTGTTAATATCGGTGTACCTGAATCATTTGTATAAAATTCAATGGCACAGACTGGTTCCAAGTTGTTCAGGGTTGTTGGCATTGTTTTGGTTGCTTTTTGGCATCGTTTCTGCCTTATTATACATGACTAAAATCTATAATTGGGGTTGAGTACAACAATGAATGTTCATTTTTTAAATAGCTCCATGAACTATGGTGAGTTGTATAATAAGAGTAAGTTAGTTCTGCGTACGTTGTAATAGTTAATTAACCCGCCTTTGCTAAAATCTTTTAAGGATTAATCTGCTCAGCCTATATGCTCCGTATTTTTAAAATTTGAATGGTTTATTTTCTGTTGTCTGCCTTTTACGTACGGTGTGCACCCCTAATCAAAAGTCAAAGTTTAAGATTTTTTGTTTTTGTATTTGATGTTTTTGAAGCTTGGGGTTAGCTTTGTACTTTAAATTATCATGATTTGCAATAGTTTGATTTTTATAACATAATTATAAGAAGAGTGTTTTCGAAATTCATTACACTTATCCGTGTTGTATTGCATAATTAACAGTACAAAATTTTAGGTTGATGATCTGATAGAGGGAACACTCTCCTCGAATTGCAGTTCATTTATTCATAAATTCTGTTACCAGAGTTGCCGGTTATGTAGCTATTAACTAATCATTCTGACTTGGGATTCAGAGACTAATGCTGTCCGGAGTATTTTCAATTGGATCATGGCTTTCAACTGGATCTCCATACTTATAAATATCCAATCTCCATATCATCATCCCAGGTATTGATTATTTCGGGAATTAATTTCTAATTTTTATGGGTTCCTGATCCTCTTTCTATAGTAGGGGCAGAGAGAACGATGTACCCAAGATAAAAGTGATGAATTTGTCTTATTTATTCATAACCAAGGTCCTCAAATTTGAATTTCATCAACACCCATAGTTCAGTGATGTTTTCATTCTTAATGAAGATTGTCGATTCCAATTTACAGCAACATTCAGACATCAAGTTTTTTGGTTGGGAAACTGCATACTTAAGGTCATTTGGAGTAATTTTTGATGATATTTTCTGAGTTGACAATTCTTATATGTTTATGGATACTGGAGCCCCTTTATCAAATCTTACGTGGGAGCCCTTGATGCTATGATCTATATTATTTAGGACCAAATAATTAACAAATTTCGTTTCTGTGTCCAGGGGGTGTTTCACTAGTCATTGGAGTTGCTAAGCACTGCAAAAAACACATACCAGTCTTCAAGAACCAATGATACTAGTGAAGTATTATGGTATTTAATTTGTGTAAATTTTGAGACATGTATCATAAGTTCATTCTTGTTGCTAAAAGTTAACATCTATTATTTATCACTATGCTCTAGCGACTAAGATTGAGAAACTATACGATGTTTGTTGTGATCAGAGGTGGTTGCTACTTTAGACAGTGTCAATTTTTTCATGCCTTAGCGCTCTCTATAATTTCATTTTGCAGATTCTGCCTATATTTGCAGCTTATTATTGTATATCTTCTTTCAGAATTTGCAGGTTTTGTATACTGATGTGTAGTTCAGATTAGATCAAAATTTGCAGGTTTTGTAAACTGATGCGTAGTTCAGATTGGATATCTAACAATATGGAGATCCAGGTTTAAGCCTTGATCTATGCCAGACTACTCTTGATAATATTAGTTCTTAAACATGGTAATTATTTTCAACGCTCTTGAGTGAAATCAATTTCTGCTTAGAACTCTCATTCTTAGGTATTTCCTGGATATAGTACCGTATTTCATTTTGACTATACAGCTTGTTGAGAGTAGCGTGTATCTATCATTTTTTTCTTTTTTTGACTCGTAATTAATTATTGGGTTATTTCACATTTAGTGTTTTTGCACTTGTAGTTTGTGCATGAACCTATCTCGTCGCTTTCGCTGTAGATTAAAATATTAGAGCGTGAATGTTCTAAGCAAGATGGTCTCCAACTGTAATTAAACCGTGGTTGTAAATCAAAGGTTATTTAGTAACGTTAACAAATATAAATACTAAATGAACCAGACATTATTGACAGACATAAATTTATAATTTTTAAGCATTTCATATCCTTATGTTGTTGCAATTACTTTTTTTTTCTTGATATTTCCTAAGAATATTGTTGCATCATTAATGTAAGCATCACAGTGTAACTTCAAAATGTGTGTTGCCACACTATTCACATTCTTACTGTTGTTACTGCGTGTGTAGATTAACATGTCCTATTATTAATTATATATGTATGAAGTACTATATATTTAGAGTATCATGCCAACTACTAATATCATATCAGTGTAAATCCCTTAATATTATGAAAAGTTTGACAAGACTCCATTGTTCATTAACATAACGTAATAGGCCTATGACTCTTGGATTACCTAGGTTATTAATTTGTAAGTAATAAATATTAATTTACATTCCTTATTTACTATATAAACTAATACATTAATCACATTTTTACCACTCATTTACTCACTTTCTTACTGTCTTCCCAAGAAAATCCTCAGAAAATCACCCCAACCAAAACTACTATCATGGTTGGATTCTACTGCACCAGACCTTATTACAAAAATTTAAACGATGAAGCAGAGTTTATTAGAGATTATGTGGGATGGAAAACTAGTCAGTTGAAGTCTATATCACCAGCCAAAATTTCTGTACCAAGTGATGGACAAACTCATCATCCATTCCTTGATTTTGAAGGAATCATTTGTAACGTTTTTGACAGGCTTGAAAAGGCTGATAAGAAGAGTATGGCTGAAGCTTATAAACCTTGGGCTAAATTGTTTTTGGTGGGTACCGCAACATCCAAAGTCAGGGTTGATTAGAGAAGACAGTTGGTCTCAGAAAACAGTGATGGGTATATAACAGTTAGGAGAAGGAACATGATGATTGAGATGTTCTGCAAATGTCGCCGTTTTCGTTCCACTCGTCAGAAGATCAAGTATCCTGAGCGTCTTGAAGAGAAGCGGTTAGCTGAGGAAATCGACAACATGCAGAATTCGCATTATTCAGGAAGTGAAGGATATTATGATTCAGACTTCTAGGCGATTTCTAAGGCAATAATAATAGTATGTAGATATTTGTCTTATGGTAGTTTTATTATAATTTTGTATGTAACTGATGTCTGCACCTCTGAACTTTATCTATCATTTTCGGCCACATGCATACTAATGTTTATGATCTTGCTGCATGTTTAATGCTTAATTTATATTTGTTGTTTCGAGTATGGCTTTGGTTCATGCATTGCCTTTCTTTGCAAACTTATTTAATTTACTTTTTGCAAACAAGAATAAGCTGGTTGCTTAGTTTCTTTTTTCGTGCGAATGTATCCTGTCTTGCAAGCGGATGTAAATGGAGAACATATCTGTATTTCACTGACTGACCTGTCAACAACCATTTAGATAAACGTCGTATCATATGATCATACCTCAGAAATACGAACCTTGATGGAGGAATAGTAAAGTGTCCAGCAGGATGAGTGACTATTAAGTTGTAAAATCCTGATCATACCTCAGAAATATGAACCTTGATGGAGGAATCAACCAGATCTAACAACTGCAATACATGAACAACGAACCCAAACTGAGAAAAAACCAGGTAAAACACAAAATCATAATCAAGCAATTGCAATACATGAACAACGGACCCAAACCGAGAAAAAAAACAAGGTAAAAACAGAAAATCATAATTTAGCCATGCATATGACGTCAAAGATTTAAAAAACTTTCTGCACTAACCTCAACCACATCTACCGGTTAATTCGAAGGGATTACTTGCTAAACCCTGCAACAACTGTAATTTACTGATAAATTAAAGCCATATAAAATAAAGCAAGAAGAAATTGTTCAGTACGATGAGTGACTATTAAGTTGTAAGGTCCAGAGCATACCTTAGAAATGCAAACCTTGATGGAATAATCTAGCAGATCTGAAAATTGCAATACATTTAAAAAAAAAACAGAGAAAAAACCACATTAAAAAATATATCCGTACATATAATGGAAAAAGGAGGAGAGAAGAGAGAGGAGAAAGGTAGAAGGAGGAAGGAAACGGTGTGAGAAGAAAGAGGGTACATAAGAAATAGGAGGAACAAATTGAGTAACGACAGTTAGAACACTGTTCCTCACGTGATGCGTACAAACTACTCTCTACTGTTCATAATGAATTTCTCACATTTATAAGGATTATAGATTCTTACGCATTTCATTTTAGGCTGATTAATTTTTTATTTTTTAGTTTTCAATTTTAGTCACTTACAATGTAACACCTCCATACACCACAATACCTTAACAAGGACTACCCCAATGTATGAAGGTGCTACCATCTCGGTTTCCCGAGGTAGTACGCATCACAGTAATCATAATGAAACAATTTTAATAAGATAACTTTAATAAAAGGAAATACAACTCCGAAAAGATTACAAGTCTCAAAACTCCAAAAGTAACAACAAAACTATGAAATGAATGTATCTAACTCAGCGAAAGCTAATTAAACTACAAAACATGAGGTTACTCAGCCCCGTCCATGCCCCGCGGGTTACATCAACAGCCATTACCTTCTAAGCTAACTACTCACCATCCCCGAATGGATACCACAGTTTTGAAAACAAAGACGGGGTCAGTCAACTCATAATTAATATAACATCACAATAACATAAACCAATAGACTACCAAGTCAAACTCTAACATCCATCCTCTAAACTCCATAGTAACCAGCAACTGACTACACACCAAGGTGTGTAGCCCTACTAGATTACCCATCGCAACAGGTAATCCACACCGCCAGTGAGGACTGCAGTCTTACCACCAAAATCCCCGTTCATCGCAACGAGCGAACCCGGATCATTAATGTGCACATCCCCCTTGTGACGGGAGCCACAAAAGGCGAACATGAGGTTGAAACCATCTACCGAAAATGGCTCCACAACAATATCCAATAACCAAACACAATAAATCTCAATTAAAACAATAACAACAATAAACCGTCACATACACCTTATACCAATTATACAACCAACTGAATAGGAAAATCCTACCTGAATAGTGATTCAAGTAAAAGCACATCAAAGAAGTCTAGAAAATCTCCTCGACAAAGTCCTCACCTAATATGATATAAATCAATCAATCAATCAATATCATAACATCCAATACAAGACATCCACCCTAAACCCCCTGTAATACATTAGATTTATGGTCTTAGGCTACTCGGCCGAGTATGGGGTACTCGACCGAGTAGCTGTCGTGAGTATTCTGTCAGAGTTCTGTTTGTTATGAATTCGGGAGAGTGAGTTAGCACTCGGTCGAGTGTGGCTTACTCGATCGAGTGTCTTGCACTCGGTCGAGTGTGTCTTACTCGGTCGAGTGTCTCGTGCTCGACCGAGTGTCTGGTTCGTCACGAGTTTTTCCGCGGTTGATATAAATAGAACGAGAAGCATGTGATAATCGTGTTTTAACTTAAAAACATTTCATTAAGCAGCTTAATCACTTTTTCACAAAAACTAAACTACGTTAGTGCTTCTCTTCTATTCCTATCGATCCGAGGTTTGTTTTGGTCAGTTTTGGGGATTTTTACATCGTTGCGTTCATAATCGTCGGGGTAAGTTCATTGGCTTAGTCTTTTGTGATTTGTTTTAGATTGGTGAAACCCTAATTTGAGTATTTTGGGGGTTTTAGGGGATTATATTGTATATTTCGTTGAATTGATTGATTGTCGTATTCAAGGAGGATATTTTGTAGAGGAAGCCTTCTAGATCGTCTCGCTGTGTTGATTGGATTTGCTATTCAGGTAGGGTTTCCCTACTCAGTTGGTTGTATATCAGTATGATGTATGATGTGATGATCTTTGTTATTATTTTATAATTGAGATATGATGATATTATTGTATTGGTATTATGAGCCATTGCGAGAGATGGTCTCACCGTCATTGTTCGCCTCTTGTGTTTCTTGACGCAGAGGGGATATGCATATTAATGGACTTGGGTGGTGGTAAGGCTGTGGTTCCTACTGGCGGTGTGGATTACAATTTGCGATAGGTAGGAGTTGTTTAGAGCTATCGCAAAGGCTTGGGAGACGTCTTAAAGCCGCATTTTGCCTTTACAACTTTGAACCGGTCACTATGGGGTGTCAAGGGTCGCTGTATGCTTATATGTTCCATATTTATGTTGGATGTTATATGTATGAGTTGAATGGGGGATATGTGGAGTATGTGGAGTATGTGGTTATGTATTGAAGTGTTGAGCATGGTTGGACAGTTAGAAGCATGTGTAATTATGTGTTATAATTATGATTTGTTTGAGCATAGGGTAGTTTGAATTTGGTGTGACTCGACCGAGTGAGGGGAACTCGACCGAGCCCCTGGCACTCGACCGAGTGGGTAAATTGAGTTTTTGGGACAGCAGTGCTGGAAGTTTTTTACTCGACCGAGTGTGCGAGGCACTCGATCGAGTGGGCCGTACTCGACCGAGTACGTTACGTACTCAACCGAGTGCGTTTTCTGGTATTTTTTTGTCAAGTTCTGGAATAGTTGAACTTGACCGAGTGTCTTTGGCACTCGACCTAATGTCCTTTATAGGTGGATATATGTTTGTTTTGAGCCGTAGGCTACGTGCTTACGACTGTTTCTCTTATCTAGTTAAAGATGCCTTCCAAAAGATCAACTGCGTACATGAGGGCTACCGAGATGAGCATTGAGGAGATTGCTCATATGATTGAACATCAAGAGGCTCTTACTGAGGCTCTCAAGAGCATAGGGAAGGCTAATGAGGTGGTGGTGGATGCTACGAAGATGAGGATCACCATCTCTCACTTAAACCTTACGACCTATGAGGGCATAGGAGCACCGAATTTTCTTGACAACTGGCATAGGGAGATGAAGAGTGTGCTTGAGGTGGTCAACTGTCCGGATGAGATGAAGGTAGAACAAGATTCGTTTTACCTAAGAGATGAGGCTGAGTATGGTGGAATAGGGAGAAGTAAGCTGCAAGGGAGTACTATAAGGGCTTGGGGGAACCTGCTATCCCCTAGTTTGAATTCAAGAAGGCTATGAGGCACCAATTCATTTTGGAACATGTTCGGAACAAGATGATGGTGAAGTTTGACACCTTCCGCATGACTGGGGGTATGACCGTGGCAGAGTACTACCGCAGGTTTAATGAGCTGGCCCGTTATGTGGACGACTTGGAGATGAATCAGTTGAGCCTAGCACTCCGTTTTGAGAAGGGGCTATCGGTGAAGATCTTAGAGAGACTAACTTCTGTGGTCCTTACGGACTTGAAGAAGGTGTATGAGAGGGCTGAGAACGCCGAGAGGTTGGCCTATATGACCAAGGAGGCTAAGGAGAAGGGTGATGAAAAGAGGAAAGCTGACAGTGAGGGTACTAGGACTTATGGGTTCAAGAGGGGGAACTTAAAGCAGGGGAGAGTTTCCTCTGGTGGCTTTGGATTCATTGGGAGATCGTGGTGGAAGGAGCTACAGTGGAAACCAGCTGGGTCATGCAATAGCCAGGGAAGTCAAAGTAATCACAACAACTTTAATCGCAACAACGGTGGGTCCTATCAACGGCAGAACGGTAATGGAAATTTGAACTCGGCTGCTAAATCTACTGCATCGGCTAGCATAGTGTAGGGTAAAGGACATAAGAACAGTGACAAGCTGTTCATAATGGATAAGCAAGCGGCAGAGGATGATGCTCAAGTGGTCACCGGTACATTCCTTATCAATAATACTCCCTCTTTTGTTTTGTTTGATTCGGGAGCAACACACTCTTTTGTGTATAAGGTTCATGCAAGGGCTATGGGTCTGGGGGAGTATGAGCCTGTAAGGGATGAAGTCTTTATACCGTCGGGAGATTCTGTGTCTTGTGGAAGGTTTTATAAGGGGGTGTCTATTGTTGTGGGACAAGTCAACTTTTCGATTGATTTGTTTGAGTTTCCTATGGATGGGTTTAAGGTTATAGTCAGGATGGATTGGCTGGGGAGGTATAGTGCTACCATAGACTGTCACCAGAATAAGGTCACTTTAAGAGGGCCTAAGGGAGTTTGAGTGTCTTACCGTGGGTTTGTGGTCAAACCCAAAGTCAAGATCATTGTAGCGGTGACTTTGAAGTCTTACATGAGGAAGGGCTATCCTATGATCCTTTGCCACATGAAGGACACTAAGATAGATGAGGTATCAGCTTTGGAGATACCAGTGGTGAGTGAGTTCAAGGATGTCTTTCCAGATGAGATACCAGGGTTACCTCCGCAGAGAGATATCAACTTCAGTGTGGAGTTGAAGCTGGGGACGGGACCTATCTCTAAGGCCCCGTACCATATGGGTCCTAAGGAGCAAGAGGAGTTAAAGAAGCAGTTGAATGAATTCCTCGATAAAGGGTATATTATACCTAGTGTATCGCCTTGGGGTGCTCCAGTTCTGTTTGTGAAGAAGAAGAATGGCAGTTTGAGGTTATGCATCGACTACAGGAAGTTGAACCATGTGACGGTGAAGAACAGGTATCCGTTGCCGAGGATTGATGACCTTTTTGATCAATTGAGTGGGGCCGGAGTATTTTCTAAGATCAATCTAAGGTTGGGGTACCTTCAGCTCAGGATTCGGGATGAAGACATACCAAAGATAACTTTTCGATCGAGGTATGGTCATTATGAGTATGTGGTCATGCCGTTTGGGTTGACCAATGCACCAATAGTATTCATGGATTTGATGAACTGGGTTTTCAGTCAGTTCTTGGAACGGTTTGTGGTAGTGTTCATTGATGATATCCTAGTCTATTCTAAGACTAAGGAAGAGCACAAGGAGAATTTAAGACTGGTATTGCAAACTTTGCGCGATAACCAGTTGTATGCTAAATTGTCCAAGTGTGAGTTTTGGATGGAGAAGGTGGCCTTTCTGGGCCATGTGATTTCTAAGGATGGGGTAGCTGTGGATCCTACTAAGATTGAGGCGGTGTCAAATTGGGAAGCACCGAAGAATGTAGATGAGGTTCAGAGTTTCTTAAGGCTGGCTGGGTACTACAGGAGGTTCGTGAATGATTTCTCGAAGATAGCTAGACCGATGACAACGTTGATGAGAAAAGAGAACAGATTTTGCTGGGATGAGATTTGTGAGACGACGTTCCAAACCTTAAAGGAGCGTTTGACTACAGCTCCTGTCTTGTCTTTGCGAGAGGGGAGTGAGAACTTTGCGGCACATACAGATGCTTTAAAGAACGGGTTGGGTTGTGTTCTGGTGCAGAATGGGAATGTGATCGCCTATGCTTCGAGGCAGGTAAAGACTTATGAAGAGAACTATCTTACTCACGATTTGGAGTGGGGTGCGATGGTATTTTCTTTGAAGATTTAGAGACACTATCTCTATAGGGCAACTTTTAAGGTGTTTTCAGATCACCAAAACTTGAAGTACATCTACACCCAGAAGGAGCTGAATATGTGTCAGAGAAGGTGACTGGAGTTGATTGGTGATTATGATATGGATATTATCTATCATGAAGGGAAGGCCAATGTTGTTGCTGATGCGTTGAGTAGGAAGAGTGTGCATTCCTTATGTACTGCCATGTCTCTTATGCGACTTAAGGATGAGGTGAATGGAATGGGGATCCATATGATTCAAAAAGGGGATGCCTTTGGGGATTTGACAGTGGAACCTTAACTTTATGAAGAGATCAAGAGTAAGCAAGCTGATGAACCTAAGATTCAGGAGTGGAGAGATAAGGTGGAAAAGGGGACAGTTTCGAGGTTTTCGGTTCATGCAGGCGAGAGTGTTTGGTTTGATGGGGGATGGTGTGTACCTAATGATGTTAAATTGAGAAAGATGTTCATGACAGAGGCTCATTGCACTCCCTATTCAGTGCATCCAGGTGGTGATAAACTCTATACGGATCTTAAGAAGACTTTTTGGTGGCCTGGGATGAAAAGGGAGACCGTTGAGTTTGTGGCTAGATGTTTGACTTGTCAAAGGGTCAAAGGGGAGCAGTGAAGACCTCAAATTAAGATTCAGTCTCTTGAAGTACCTGAGTAGAAGTGGGAATCTATCTCTATGGATTTTATTGTGTGTTTACCGAGGACTCAGCAGGGCAACAATATGATTTGGGTGATAGTGGATCGACTGATGAAGTCGGCCCATTTTATCCCAATGAAAAATACTTGGAGCAAACTGCAGTTACCAATGGGTACAGAAATAATGTGGTCAGATTGCATGGGGTACCGAAAGACATTGTGTCAGATTGGGATGCGCGGTTTATATCTAAGTTTTGGCAAGAGTTGCAGGTGTTGATGGGTACTACCTTGAAGATGAGTACGATATTTCATCCTGCGATAGATGGGCAGACTGAGAGGACCATTAAGACCTTGGAGGATATGTTGAGGGCTTGTGTTATGGAGTTCGGTGGTATTTAGGAGGATAGATTGGATTTGATTAAGTTTTCCTACAACAATAGTTTTCACACCAGTATCGGGATGGCACCGTTCGAGGCTTTGTATGGGAGGAGGTGTAGGAGTCCTATATGTTGGGATGATAGTGCTGAAGCAATGGTTTTAGGACCAAAGATAGTGCATGACATGATTGAGGAGGTGCGGTTGATTAGACAGAAGATGAAAACAGCTCAGGATCGGCAAAAGAGCTATACCGACTTGTATCGCAGGGACATCGAGTTTCAGGTGGGTGACAAGATTTTTTTGAAGGTGTCATCTATGCGAGGACTGATGCGTTTTGGTAAGAGGGGTAAGTTGAGCCAGATGTTTATAGGACCCTATGAGACCTTGGATCGGACTGGTGAGGTAGCTTGCCGATTGGCATTGCCACCAGGTTTGGACCGTGTGCATAATGTTTTTCACGTGTCTCAACTCCGGAAGTATGTGAGTGATCCTTCTCATGTGATAGAGGTTGAGAACATCGAGTTGGACGAATCCTTGACCTATATGGAAGTACCAAAGGAGATCTTGGACCGCAAGGTGCGCAAGACTAGGAATAGTGAGACGGTGTTGCTGAAAGTTCTTTGGACCAATCACAATGTCGAGGAAGCAACATGAGAAACGGAAGAGGCGATAAGGGAGCGTTATCCGCATCTTTTTGATAAGGTATTTTTGGTTACGGGGACGTAACCTTGTTCTTTTAAGGGGGGTAGGAGATGATCGCGTGTGTTTTTGGGACTGTTTTGAGTCTGTTTTGTGTATGTTTTGGGTTGGTTGATCATGGTTTGGTTATGTTTTGGGTATGTTTCGGTTTTGGTTAGCGTTAGTGTTGTTTTTACAGGTATGGTTTTGAACTTCGGGGACGAAGTTCGTTTTTAAGGAGGGAAGACTGTAATACATCAGATTTATGGTCTTAGGCTACTCGGCCGAGTATGGAGTACTCGACCGAGTAGCTGTCGTGAGTATTCTGTCAAAGTTCTGTTTGTTGTGAATTCGGGCGAGTGAGTTAGAACTCGGTCGAGTGTGGCTTACTCGATCGAGTGTCTTGCACTCAGTCGAGTATGTCTTACTCGGTTGAGTGTCTCGTACTTGACCGAGTGTCCGGTTCATTACGGGGTTTTCCGCGGTTGGTATAAATAGAACGGGAAGCATGTGACAATCATGTTTTAACTTAAAAACATTTCATTAAGCAGCTTAATCACTTTTTCACAAAAACTAAACTACGTTAGTGCTTCTCTTCTATTCCTATCGATCCGA
>VHZZ01005743.1:29998-41836 GCA_009801015.1 Silene noctiflora
CAAGAACACAAAGCATGTTTAAGCCTAGGAGTAGTTTTGTCCAAGAACACGAAGCATGGACTTAACTCCGCTCCAAAGCACTAAGCAAATGGAGGTTCTCTCGTACTAAGCAAAGAAATGACTCGGTTTTGTTTTTGCAAAACACTCATATTTTTCATTCTTCAAATCTGATTTCATACATGGGTTGTGAGTTTCTTATATAGAGCCTCACATTACATCTTAGCCTTACATCTTAAAGCAAATCTAAGAGCTACAATTTAAAGGACTACAAAACAAAAGTACAAAGCTGAAAAACAAAATAAAACAACACAAAACAGTCCAAAAGACTGAAATGGAGCATCAAAAACGTGGCCTAGGCTGCTTGTGGCCTTTGCTTTTGTTCTTCAATTGACTTGGCTTCTTTTGGAGACAAAAGAGGGACCATATGATGTCATTTGTCCTTGGAATCTTGCAATTATGCTTCAACAATATGCTTGGTAAAAAATGGCTGTTAACATACAAAATTTCGGTCCTTGGGGACTGATTTTGTTCAAATAATAATCTAAATTCCCAAGCACAACCACTACATACAAATACACATTGCGACATCCATCGGTCTAAGCTCACTAAACACCATTCCTTCCCATAACCTATTACGGCTTGCCCTTACATATATATTCTCAACCAACATAGTCATAATCATCTCCCTCCAAAATCCCCAAATATCCCAATATACTGCAATCCACATCCCCCATTTCAAACTTTTCATTCTCACACCCTCGAACTTACATTACCACTCACATCACCACTCGACCATATACGCTTATCATTACATTACTCAATCCCACGACTATATCACTCACCATACCTCAGAAAAGTGTGGTCCTTGCCTCAATAAACTTATCAAATTCACTTCCTCTCTCCACTATCCATCACAAACACGCGTAACTAGATATCCTCCCCACCAAAATCATACCTATCATAAGGTGGTACCCTCCACGTCGTAGGATCCGATAACTTACACATCAGGACTAACACATATGTAAAATAATGCTTTAAGACCCAAAACAAACGTAAGCACATAGCATACAACTCAAAACAATAACAATCCGCACAAAGACGCACTCGATCTAGTACTAAAACATACTCGGTCGAGTAGGACAAACTCGATCGAGTTACTACACACTCGATAGAATAACTAAACTTCCGGAAACTGATGAAGGTCTGACATGAAACATACTCGGTTGAATCAAAACACACTCATTAAGTAACGCCTACTCGATCTAGTAACTATGAAACAAGGATTTCTGCCCAATATCTCAAAATACCTACTCGATTGAGTTGGCCCTACTCGATCGAGTCCCACATACTCGATCGAGTTCCCCCTACTCGATTGAGGCATGCTCATGAACTGCACTACCCGCATGGTTTGTACCATAACTTTACGCAACAACATTAGTATAAACACAACATCATTCCCTATCACATGTTACTAGTATCAATCAGCAATAAACATCCAGCATCACATAACGTGTCTCACATCATACATTACATATCTCGTCATGCCATTCAATTCATTCAACCACCAACATACTTCATCCATCGCATATACGTTAAAGACAATAAACATGTAGCGATCCCATGACACACCCATTGTGACCGGTTCAAAGTTGTAAGGGGAAGTTCGCGACTTTAGAACGTCTCTCAAGCCTTTGCATTAGCTCCTAACAACTCGTACCCCGGTTCATTTTAATTTGACTCCCTATGTTCATTAAATTCATTGGTTATAGGTTCCACAATCATCGCTCTGATACCACTTTGTAACACCCTCACACACCAAGGTGCCTTACCAAGACCACCCTGGCATATGGAGATGCTACCATCTCGGTTGCCCGAGGTACAGTATATCAAAAGTGGCCATAAAGAAACAACATATAAAGTTAAGTAGTTTAAGTCATACATCTTAAACCAAATCTCCCAAAGGTAGAAACAACTATCTCAAAACAAACTACTGAAAGTCAAAAGTGTTATAAGACTCAACGGGAGATTAGCTAAATAAGACTACAACAGAAGACTAGCTAAACAACTAGGTGATGACTCTATCATATCCAAGCCCCGCTATCTAATCCAAAGCAAACCTGCTAGACACTGCTCAGCATCCCCGAATGGATCACCACAGTTTTCAAAACACATAAACGGGGTCAGTTACTCAATAAACAAGATAAGAGAAAATGCAACCATACATCATAATCCCCAAACTCCATATCACACACATCACCTGACTACACACTAAATGTGTAGTCTTGCCAGATTACCCATCGCAACAGGTAATCCACTCCGCCAGTGGGGACCGCAGCCTTACCACCTAAGCCCCGCTCAAAACCATAGAGCGCATAACCCAATGATCATTAATGTGCACATCCCTCTTGTGACGAGAACCACGGGTGGTGAACAAGGGCGTGAAGCCATTCCCACAAATGACTCCACTCAGCCTAGGGCGCATCTCGAGAACCATATACAAACAATACAACAACCATACACCGATAACCATGACAATATCAATAAAGTAATTATCATCACAATACAATCATGTCATCACACATCTTAAATCATTTAAACAGTAACCAAGTAGGGAAACCCTACCTGAGATGGAAATTAGAAGGCTAGCTCAAGAAGTCAGAATCACTCCTCTACAAAGTCACCTCCTATACAGCAAACATCCATTTACCATCTATATAACAATTAACTCCCAAAAACCCCCAATTTACCCAATTAGGGTTTAAACAAAATTAACGAATCAACATAAAAATGACATAAGAATCTTACCCACGATACGACAATCACAACGGTATGAAAAGCCCTAAAAGTTATGCACTTTTGCCCCTTGATTTGATAGTAAATAGAAGAGAGGATGCAACGTTGTTTTGAGTTCTCTTTTTTTGTGAAAAATGTAAATGAAATGATTTTTAAGAAACTGACGATATATTATAAAACCTCTCCTTTCTTTAAAATCAAATCGGACACAAAACCTGTAACAGTATAGGTACTCGATCGAGTAACTAACGTACTCGATCGAGTAGCCACTACTCGATCGAGTTCACCAAACTTGGTCGAGTAACTAACAAACAGATTCTTGTTGTCTAGGAAATAGGGGAGCCATGCATTAGTAATCATTTTATCATGTTAGATTAGTATGTTTTAATATTGCATAAATGTTTCTACACATGCCTACTTTGTAATGTTAACCTTAGTTTATTGATCACATTCTTTGGGAAAATTTAGGAAAAATTTCTGAAATTTTTAGAAATATTTTGAGAAAATGTTTTATTTTGCCATGTTTTGCTTACATTTTTGACATGATCTTTGATTATACCCAATTGCATGTCCCTTTATTTGCTTAATAGATAATGATTCGTTTATTATGTTGGGTAATTGCATTCATGGAGATGTCTTGACATAGTAGGTAATTGATGAATTTTGATTCAAATAGGCTTGATATTGACTTTTGGCAAGCCACATTATGGTAAGGTAGAGCCTCCTTTAGACCATTTAAATTTCATACATGGACTCACTTAGCTGAGTGTAGGTCTCCTTATGGCTTGTGTCATATCAATTACGCATAAGTATGGTATTTGTTTCATCTTTTTAAGCAATACTTTCATAACATGCTATGCATTTGAAGCCATTCACTTTGATTATATTTCCCATCTTTAGCCCCTTCCTTACACATGTTACATATTGCCTAGCTACATATAAACTTGTCTACCTTGTCAAGCTATTAGCTTTGTTATTAGTGTTGGGGTGCTCAATTGGGATGTTTAATATTGTTTTTATAATATCATTGTGAGCTTGGTATGTCGGAATGTTCATTCTCCGGATTTGGTTATCAAAGAAAGAAAGAAAAAATGAGAAAAAGAAATGAAGAAAAAAGATGAAAAGAAAAGAAAAAAAAAAGAAGCATGGTTTGAGAAAAAGAAAAAAAAGTTGGAAATTAAGAAATTCTCATGTTCTTATCACAAATATTTAGAGGATTTTCTTAATGTTTTGTCATAGAAGAGGTCTTATATCATTGTCTTGGCCTCTAATGTTGGGTTTAATATGGGATTGAGCATCCTTTAATTTGGTAGTTGCTAGCTTGTCTTGGCTCCACATACCATAATTCACTTGTTCCCCCTTTTCACCCATCACATATTGCTTCCTTCTTACCCATTGGCTTCTTAACCATACTTGCATTTGATTTTTTTGACTTATGATTTTAAATGACTACCATATTAGATTGCGGGCACACTCTCATGAGTCGAGGATAAGTGAGTGCTTTTCACATATATATCCTTTTACATATATTTTGAGCATGAGTGAACCGTGAGAGTCCGAAAGTCATAAGATCATGCAAGAGTTTAAAGGTTCATTTGAAGTTGTTTACTCTACGCCGTCATGTAAACCTCAACCGTGTATATGCATTGCCCTTTGCCCATGTTGTCCCGGGTTTTGAATCATTGTGCTTATTAGCTTATTCGGGATTATGCATTTGTGGGGTTGTCTTAGTTTTTTATGCTTGCTTGAGGACAAGCAAGGGTTTAGCTTGAGAGAGTTTGATGTGTCTAATATTTATATGATTTTACCTCCTTAATTAGCCCAGTTTTACTTTTTATTTGCACTATTATTAGTGTTTATTTGAGCTAATCCCGTGTTCTAGATATATTGCTTGTGTTTAGTATGTTTTGTAGGAAATATAGCTTTTAGTAGCTATTTCCCGTCAAATAATCAAGTATCGAGWTCACGAGGCTAAGTGTAAGCTAAGATGGATCATGCAAGCAAAACAAAGTGGATTGATGAAGAAATATGGAGATAATGGCCCAAATGCAAATCATCCACCAACAAATGGCAAATGTAAACAATTGAGAAATGAAACCCAAAGAGGAAGTCCAATTAATCATAAGGAGTCACTAGCATAGGATTCCACAAAAGATTCCTCAAAAATACATTAAGACGGACGATTAAAGGTGGTTTAAGGCTAAACATAGGATGCCAAGTGCAATAACTCAAGCAATGAAGTCCGGAAATGAAGAATCCCACGACCCCGATCGGGGTGGCCTGTCCCCGATCGGGGATGCCTTGCTTTGGATGCCTTGGATTTTTTATATTTTGGTTTCTAAAATACTATATAAGGAGGGCTTAACCCCGACCCTTAAAAACACATTACACACATTTTATAATTTTCTCTTATCATTTTCTCATACTCTTATCATACTTCTCTAGCATTTTTGGAAATTAGTTTAGTTTACATTTTGTATTCAATCATTAAGTTCTAATTATAATATATACAAGTTCAAGCACATTTTGTTCTACATTGTTCTTACTTCTCAAGTTGCATTTTCAATTCGGTAATCATTTTCATTCTAGTTTTTACGTTGTTACTTCTTACGTTAGTTTATTTTGTTATCTCATCTACGCTTGTTACATTTAGTATTACATTTCCATTAGCTTTTCATTAAAAATTTCTCTTCTAGTTTATGTTAGCTAATTTAGTTTACAATCATTTTACTTACTTCATTTCTAGTTATTATAAATTCATCATTATGTTTATGTTTAATTCATCATCTCTAGTTATTGTCATTTGCACCATGAGTGAGTATATTCTTGTTGTCTAGGGAATATGGGAGTCATGCATTAGTAATCATTTTATCATGTTAGATTAATATGTTTTAACATTGCATAAATGTTTCTACACATGCTTGCTTTGTAATGTTAACCTTAGTTTATTGATCACATTCTTTGGTTAAATTTGTTAATGCATTCTATAAGTCGAGAGGCATAGATATGTATTAGACTAAGCATGTTGTATTAGACCGATCTAACCATAGCGAGAGTTCGTTAGAACCCGATCTAAGGCTTGACAATAATATCGAGAGGTGGTTATCTTTAGGCCTAGACATTTATCTTTATTATGCATTTCTAATTTAATATGAATCATTTTGCTATACATGTGTAACCCGAAATCCCTAGAATTCCTTTAAATTATATTTGTTAATCATTTTATTTACTTTGGGTTTTTATTTACGTTGCATTCACCCAACTCAAAACAAAAAATGATAACCCGATCTTGATAAATACCTACTCATAGCAATTATTAAAGAACATCCGTTTCTCTGTGGTTCGACCCCTACTTACTACATTCATTTGTTGCCAAGTCTAGGGAATTTATTTTTGCTAGGTGTGCGACCGCCTATCACTTATTAAAGCTGAACTGAACTGGACTTAATGAAGCTGAACTGAATTGAAGTAAGACTTAATTTGTGCAGAGAAGAGCTGAACTGAACTGAATGAAGTTGAACTGAACTGAATAGAGTTGAAATTAAGTCCAAAAGAACAGTTAATTTGTGAAGAGAAAAACTCAACTGAACTGAATGAAACTGAACTGGACTGAATAGAGCTGAATTAAACTGAAATGAGTTGAAATTAAGTCCAAAATATGGGCCTAAGTCTTTTTTCCTGGGTTTGGAAGTGTGACCTACCACCTAAGATTAAGTTCTTTTTCCGGGAAACTTGTGTGGATGATCTTCTAACGAAGGAGAGACTTTCAGTGATCCCATGTTTATCTGTCTATTCACCGCATCCTTTGTAACCATCACACAGAGGATCGAGACCACTTTTTCTTTAATTACCCTATTTTACTTAATATTTGTAAAGCTGTTGGGGTTGATGATTTAGTTTCTTTTTCTCACCGCTAAAGGGATGATCAACCTTTAAACTTTTTAGAAAATATTAATGCCTTCAAGAATTTGTTTCCCCCAAATCCTTTCTTAAAACCTCCTTTATTTTGTGGAATGTATGGTTTAGCAGAAATAAATTTATCTTTGAGAACATTTTGGTGGAAATTGATAAGATTACACATATTATTTTGAACTCGTTTTTCTCATAGTTTGACCATAAGTTTAGAGACCTAGATAATCATGATAAGTGTCCTAGTCGTGGAGATTATTGCCATAAAAAAAGCAATGACAATATTGTCTGGGAGAAACTGCCTGAAGGTTTTATATATCAAGATTAACTTTGATGGATCAATACGAGATAATAATAATGCAGCGTTAGGTTACAGTATCAGAAACCATTATGGTAAAATTTTGCTACTAGGAGCTAAATCGTGTGGCAATATTAGTGTTCTTTTAGCTGAGACTATGGCTCTTAGAGAAACCAAAATCGCAACTAAATCTTTACACGTCTATAACTATTAAAGGGGATAATCTTTGTGTTATTAACACTATACGTAGGACTTGGAAGATTCTTTGGGAAATTTCTTCTATTATTGCCGATATTAGAATTAAACTCTCCCCGTTGAAAGAAGTCAAATTTACTCATTGTTTTCGTGAGGCTAATATAGTAGCAGACTTTATGGCCAATCTAGGACATTCGTGTCCTTTCTTTCGGGGTGGATTGACAGCCAATGGCTCTCACTCTCCTTACTCTTCCGAAAGGATGAAATAGATTGGACTTATTCTAAATGATCAACCTAATTTCCTTTCCTTATAAAAAAAATCTGTATTATATGATTATTAGGGAACAAATTAAATTCAAAAATGTGTTTATTCGTTATACTAGTTCTTGTTGGAGCAATCAGCTTGTCCAAAATAAAGCAATGAATTCTCTAAATCATATACAATGCGTTGATTCGCTTGTTGAGCACCTCCCAAAAGCGTGACACCATTGCCATCGTCGTCGAAAGTACTCTCAAGGAATTGCATGCAAACCATGTCCATACCCTTTCTCGACTTGCCATGATAGAACGATTCCTGACCACCAATTACAAAATCGGCATTGTTTTCAAAATGAAAAGTGATTTTAGGAAGGTTTATAGTCTTCGGCAACTTGTAACGTTGGTAACAAAGTTTGTAGGAGTTCCCCGGAGGTGATGTCTTCATCTTTCGCCAATGATCATAATTGTTATGATCTTTTATAAAGGATATTACGGCCTTTTTTAAGGCGTTGAAGGCTCCCGTGACGATCCACGATATTGCGGTGCCTGATAAGAATCAAGAGTGTCATATACTCATATTGGAAACCGTGTGATATATATATGTTGGGATCACATGAGAACTCCTAAATATTTGAGGATTGCGGATTAGGATACAATATCACAGGTTCTTTAATGCAATATCACAGGTTACTCGAAAAAATATCACACGAAAAATCAGACCTGTGCAAAAAAAAAATTTTTTTTTTTTTGCGCATGTGTTTTTTTGCGATGATATTTTATGGACTAACCTGTGATATTGTATGTACAAATCCTCAATCCTCAAAAAGATAGTGTATCCTCACATGATCCAATTCCTATATATATATATATATATATATATATATATATATATATATATATATATATATATATATATATAAAGATATATAAAGGGACTTCTATGTAATTAAATAAAATATATTAATGATAAAATTATGAGTTATGCAACTTTAATGTAGTTTTATTTAATTGAACACAAATGTTAATGTTAAGTAAAGGTAGCCTGGACAGAGCCGGGCACCAATTCTAGTTATGAATCTGTATAATTGAAACCATGTACCGTATCGGTTTTTTTGGTTTACGTACACGATACGGTATATACCTATTGTTACCATATGGTAGTGTTTTACGTATACAATACAGTATGTGGTTTCAATTTTACATATTTCCGTATATCCGATACGAATTTCTGTATATACAATGCAATTATACAAAAACCGTATCGAATACGTATCGGCATAAGTTGAAATTGAGTACACAGTTTTAAATATGGTTCATTTTTTTAATGGAAAATATTAAAATAAAATCAAAAAAATACAAAACATCTAATATATCGGTGAGTCATTCTCATTACTCTTGTACACTTTTAGGCTATCTACACTTGTACTTTTTAAAACTCTTTTTTAAGTTATAAAGAAAAATCATAAAATCCTCATAAAACAAATACGAAATAAAATTGGGCATAAAATTACATAAATTGAACAAAAAATTGGATATCTGAAATACCATAAAACCTTAAATACGTTACGAAAACCGTATATACAAAAAATCCGTATTGGAAAAGGATACTCAAATGAGATTTTTAAAACCGGATATCCGAGTGTTTTCGTGTGTTTTCTCTAATCGTAAAACAAGTACAAAGGATTTACTATACCTGAATCGATAATACATCCACCAGTGTCATCGCTTTTGATTTCGAATATTTCAGGACGAATTGGAAGTCTTTGAGTATCTACGGAGATGCCCAGCAGACGCAAGT
The DNA here is from genome assembly GCA_009801015.1 of Silene noctiflora. Classification (NCBI taxonomy): domain Eukaryota; kingdom Viridiplantae; phylum Streptophyta; class Magnoliopsida; order Caryophyllales; family Caryophyllaceae; genus Silene; species Silene noctiflora. Next base: position 39,250 of record VHZZ01005743.1, read on the forward strand.
AATATGACCCTTGATTGTCATACTTATAAATTGGCGTAGCCTGCATTTGTGTTGGTTGCGGTACAACATCGTTCCCAAATCGAAGATACATTGGTAAACTTGGTCCTTGTGTAAAGATTGGTTGTAAACAATATGAAAACTTTCCATTAAATATCAATTTTGTTTGCTCCATGAACCCATAATAGCCATTACTCATGCCCATAATCCCACTAATCTTATTGTGGTCGATTCTTTCTGTAAAAGAAAATTTTCGGTTAGCATTGAAAATAACATCCAACATATGTGAAGTTTTTCACTCATTATTGGATTCAAATCCATTATTTCAGTAACTAAAATGAGATCGCTCTCGAATATTTTTGGACTTACATAAATTCAAATTCAGTAGCTTACATTAATTCATGTTTACCATCTTAACTACCTATAGATACGCACGATGAAGTAACTAATCCTATTAAAATTTTAAAATTGAGGGGGTATAACAATTTAAGCATGTGTTAAAATAAGTCAAATGTACTCTGTATAAAAATTACAACTAGTTTTAATACCGTGCAAATTGCACGGTTTTGTTTTTATAGACATTGTAATAAGAGAGAGAAGGAAGAGAGAAAAACAAGAAAGAAACCCTAATTTAATGAATCCCATCGTCACCTCCCAATCACCAACCCCACTTCCCTCCATCGGCACTCTCCCCCACGCCCATCCAGCCCCGCCGACCAACCCCATCCCCGCGCCGACTTTATACTGATAGTCTGGTACTTTTTTTTTTTTTTTTCTACTGCCCCCTTTTGTTTTAGTTTATGTTTTCTGGTATTGTACAAATTCCTATTGATCGATGTCAATTGTTTCATCTTCATCTTGTTTATGATGGACTAGCATAATAGACTACTAGTTTCCGATAGAATGGACATTTGGTTAGTAGTTAGTACTGCAAAATGTTGTATGTTGTAAAATTAAGAATTGTAAATTGCAAAATGAAGAATCAAGTAAATTGTCTTTTTATGTCAAACCCAACAAATAAAGGTGAGTGATGTCATTATATGATATCGTGTGATACTCCATCCTTCATAGAGTAGTTCATATAGAGCATTTGTTACGCTTAACTGATTAGCCAATTAAATAAATACTGTACGGTAGCGGTTTGACATAAGATTGTAAGAAATGTTTAGTACCTTCATGAAAGTTTTGCAAGAAATGTTCTTGTAAGATTGTAAGAAATGTTTTCAACAATGGGATTAGATGACGTGTATTCATAAGATTGTAATAAATGTTCTTGTATTAATATTAGTAAGATTTTACTTCTACCAAAAATATTCAATAAAAAATTAAGCAAGAAAGTTTAGTACCTTCATGAAAGTTTTGCATATCAAACCCGCAACCAAAAATAATATTATCGATTAGATGACTACTTTCACCTTGAGACCCAAAAGTGAAATCTTCCATAGCTACGACAGCTGATACTTTGGAGCCATCAACGTACTCGATAACGTGTACACACTTATTATCTTGACATATGGTGTCGGGTGGGCAATCTGTGCAGTCAAACGGTCGATAACTTGCTGATTGAGAAGCGGGGAACGGAGGGTCGACTTGGTTAAGACAATGAATACACCCTTCGCATTGTGTCCATGTAAGTTCGCTTCCGGTATCCAATTGTAAGTAATACATTTTGCTTGTAGGGAACTCATTCATGAAGGTGCCCATTCCTACTTGTACTAAATATGAAAAATGTTGCTTACTTAGTTTCGGTCTTATTAAACCTTCATTAGGGTTTAAAGATCTCACGCGTGACCTTCTAAAGGACTTTACTCTAGTGGTAGACATTTCAATGTACATTTTCATTCTCTCGTTATTTGTTAAGTTTGCACGATACAATGGCGATTTTGGAGAGTCTCTATGAATCATTTCAAGAATGAGGCCATTTGAGATTTTGGTAGCATAGATTGTTGTACTTAGTAAAACAACAACCAACAAAGAATGTAGCATTGTTTGATTGACCATTAATTTTATTTATGTATTTTTTTTGTTACCAAGGATTTAATGTAGGTCGGTAACATGCTGAGATTGTATACCGAGATACATTTAAATCATACCATATACATAAAAGGAAGGGTATATCGAGATACATTTCATGTTGCATATAGATCTGGAATGAATGGTAAGAAATCAGGCAATGATCAGATTTACACATTTATGACATTAGCTTCCTATTAAAAAAAAATACTCCTTCCGGGACGGATATTAGGCATGCCTTTAATGGGTTATTTGATTATCTAATTTTAATATTATACACTTGTTATTTAATAACACTACCGTCAAATGGTCCCCTCTAATTTGATTAATGATCATTATTGTTTCAGCATATGATTTTATTTGGTAAACTAATTGAAGCTTGGATATCCTTTAGATAGTTGTTTTCGGAGGTTTAATTGGTGAAACAAAACAAAAGTGACAATCCTTTTGTATTTTAATTCATATTCTCACTTATTTAAGTCTTTATATATTGATTTTCTTATACTTTGTGTTAGGACATAATTGTTGATGATGACATGCCCATTTTAATTGTGTTTCTTAGTATACCTTTTCAGGA